>JAIUCT010000016.1:5925852-5972103 GCA_021307375.1 Tetraneura akinire | reverse complement strand
TTATTATTATTATTATTATTATTATTATTATTATTATTATTATTATTATTATTGTTGTTGTTATTGTTTCCAGCATTTAACGTGTTGGACTTTATGAAACATAATTTTGTCACGGGCACAATATTCAGATGGTTATTCCCCAATTTAATGTCATTCGTGTTAGAAAACGAAAATCTCCAACAGCTGATCCGGTCCGAATCGAATTCGTTCGATCTGGTTATAATAGAGGCGTTCTACCAAGAGTGCACGGTCGCACTGGGCCACAAATTCAATGCTCCTGTCATCAACTTGGCTTCGACTACAATATGGCCCAGCATCAGCAAGTGGTTGCACGCGCCTGCCACGTTTTCATACGTGCCAGACTGTTGCATAGGCGTGACGGACCACATGAACTTTATTGAACGTGTGAAGAATACCATCACGGGCGTTTTGCAAACATACGTAGAGGACTACGTGTACGTACCGCTGGTCGAGTCGATGATGAACAAGTATTTTGTTTACGATGGATGGAAGACAAGGCCATCAATGCAAGACATGCTCAACAACGTATCCCTGACGCTGATGAACGCACACCGCGGCGTTGGCGTGTGTCGACCATACTTGCCAGGGATCATTGAAGTAGGAGGGATGCACATTAAAGAACCGAAACCTTTGCCCCAAGTGAGTAGCATACAAATTTATATCATTAATAATAATTGGTTCATATATTACATATAGACATAATTTTTCAGGACTTACAGGAATACATAGATTCAGCCGCAGATGGTGTGATTTTCTTTAGTTTCGGTTCTCAAGTGAATATCTCACTTATACCGGAAGAAAAAATAAATGTTTTTCTCAACGTCATTGGGAAATTGAGACAAAAAGTGATCATAAAATGGGTGCCGAGTGGTGATATAAAATTACCACAGAATTTAAAAACCGGTTCTTGGTTACCTCAGAATGATATTTTAGGTAAGATATAGTAGTATTAATTATCTGTTTATAAAGTATAAAAACATATTAGAATGATATTTAGTTTTAACTTTTAAGTAAATTAAAATTGTATAAAAATTGTTTTGTTTAAATTTACATTCAGCACATCCAAACGTGAAACTATTCATTACACACGGAGGCTTACATAGTATAGAAGAAGCACTGTACAACGCCATGCCGGTTGTCGGAATACCGTTTTTCGCCGATCAAATTACGAACATGAGAATCGCTGAAAGATATGGCTACGGAAAAATGATTAAGTACGATGACCTGACAGATAAATCCTTCGAAAATATTATCAACGACGTGTTGACGAATCTGACGTAAGTATATTACGAGTATATAAATAGATATAAGAATAAACAACGTTAAATCATAATTCATGTTTAGACCCTTATTTTTATACTGTATTTAAATTAATTTCCTCTAATACTTTCACTAAACCTAGGTTTCAGAACTTAAATCTTAACAGACCTATAATCTTATTACACTCCAAGTTTCATTTATGTCATTATTTACTATTATTCGATTAATCCTAATTATATAGCATGACTCGGTTATATAGTCCCTTGGCCAAAAACCATTTAAATTGTTTTCTTTTTCAATAGACTCGATCTAAAAAAAAAATCATATAGATACTCAAAAGACTATAAGGGAATTTAGGAAATAGTGTAGAAAGATCGATCCAATTAGGTGGCAAGAATAATGGAAAAGGATGCTGCTAGACGCCGTGAAAACGGCGGTTGTGACTGGTGTTCCTCAACGTGCTTGTCTCCCTTAGTCCTCAGGCGATTTCGTACGTCAGCCGTAGTTTGAGCCCTAATTATTGAGGTATGATGTAATGTCATGAGAACGGCGGTTTTAGGTGTCTACTCTCAATCGTTTCCTGATAACTGTTACTGGTCTATTATGTGGAATTGTGGTGTGCTCTGTTTTTCAAATAGGTTTTAAAACATAACTATTTTTTTTTTCGTCCTCAATGTACATTTGTAATTTATAACGTAGGTATAACACTCTGTTGCACAATGATAATAGAATAGTGTTATCTCTGTTGTCAGTTTTTAATTTCTATCCATTATTTCATTAAATAAAATAATAATAACAAAATAAAAATAACTTTTCGTATTATAATTAAGTTAACTAAAATTGAGAATTAATAAAATTCGTTATCCAACAGGTACAAGGAGAATGCGATGATTCAGAGTAATGTGTACAGAGATCATCCAATGAAACCGATAGATCAAGCCATTTATTGGATTGAGTATGTTATCCGTAATGGCGGAGCTAAACACCTGAAAAGTGAATCCATAGGATTGAACAACGGGCAGTACTTTTTACTCGACGTTATATTGTTTTTAACGTTACTGATTGGCATTATTACTTGGTTATTTTATCGAGGGACGGTTAAAATCGCATCAAAACTGAAAATCTAACTTACGAAAGGATAGATTTCCAATTTATATAAATAACAGGTACATTTATTATTTAATACCTACCTACCTATTTTTCACTGGATGTGGATATTCATTTTAAAATAAGATTAATGACATAACCGGTTCTCCTATACATCAACATCTCATTATATGAAAAAGATTATGGTTAAAATAAAAAACTGTTAACATAACTACATTTTAATTTATTATTATTGTATGTTAAATTATTTAATTATATTTTATATAAAATATGGTTCGATCTATCCGATTTTTTATACTTTATTAGAGTGGCAGATTTTCATCAATGTTCTGCAGGGATCCAAAAATTTTAGTAAAATATAATAACTAATAAAAATAAAAAAAATGTTTTATATATATTTACCTATTGTATAAATATATTTTGAAAAGTATATTTTTAATTGGTCTGTGGAGATCTATAGTATCTCTGGACCAGTGGACCCCACCATAAAACCACCACTGTTCATTATATTGTCATATATATTCAGTAATAATTAAAATATTTACCTATATGTACTTATGTGAAAAATAAATATTTTTTTTTAATTTCATTAAAATATCATACGTTTTCAAATACATTCAATTACATTTTTTCAGTCTGTTTTCACTACCATAGTACCATCTAAATATAGAAATCAATTAGTTCATACAAAGATATTTTTACTGCTATAGATATTATTGTTATATGTTTCGTTAGAAAAGAATTATTACAAATATTTTGCCAAGTACGAAATAGCACTATAATAGTATAATTAGAATATTAGAACTATAGCAGTTCGAATAATATTTTTAATTTTATGAAATCTTTAGTAAGAAAAAACTTCACATGAATCTGTTTAAAAAATAATAAATGTTAATAGGTAACTAATTTCTCGTAATTCATACGAAAACAAATAAATGGACAATATTAGCTAATATAAAATTTACTTTTAGAAAAATTTATCTTTTGAAATTTATATTGAGTAAATTAAATACGGATATGATGAAAAATCTGTTATCATAAATAATTAAAATTATTAATTCATTAAAATGTTAATAAAAATACCTAAATACCTCCCCGAAAGACATACATTTATATACTAATACAACAATCATATCATAACATATCTAATATTTATAGATATATTATTAATACAAAAACGTATAAATACAAATTCAGCATTCCGGTATTTTATTTAGATTGTATTTTAAATTAAATTAAGCAAAAAATTATAAATTATGTTCTAAAACCCATTTACTCCTTCAAAAAAAATTTAATATTTATTTTTTCTAATATTTGTACACATAACAAATACCTACATGGTCACATTAATTGTATTATAATTTATCGCACAAAGTAAATTGTATGTTGTATTATACCAGTATTATGTAATAATTTATGTTAACATTATATAATATACATTTATTTAAGTGTAAAATCATAAATTACGAACAAATATTTAAAAATTAAAATTTTGATTAGACCCACTTATATACAGGTATTAAATAAATTACTACTTTTACTTATTTAAGTAGTAGGTAATTAACCTAACATCATTTAATAATTTTAAATTTTATGAAAAAATTTTTTCACCGAGTACATCAAATAATAGATATATTTATTAAATATCTAGTATTTTAATATAAATACAGGTTTTATTAAAAAATCATTTTATTTTACTTTATTTTACTAAAAGTTTTCTTTATTTAAATTTTTTACGGAAATGGTTGACTCGAATATTTAAATATATGGTTTTACATAAGAAGGAAATGAGAAATTTATTTTTATAAATGAAGTGATGGGAAATTAAATATAAGGGCAATTTCACAATCAAATAGATTTTAATTAATAATTTAACATTTTATATTTAATTATTTTGTAATTACTCAGTAGTTATTAAAAAAAAAAAAAAAATAATAATAATAATAATTACATAATTTGATGGAACTTACAAATAAAACATGGCGAGAATAATACTAATATAACTAATTTCTAATAAACATAAATCACTAAAAATCGATGTGAAATGTATAAAATATATAAATTATTTGATGTGTAAACGTACATATATAATATAATATCGTAATAATCACATAAAAACAAAACATTGGGTAATCATTTTTTTTTTAAAAAAACTACAATAAATCATGTTCAAGTCAGTCTTAAAAATAACTATATAATGATACGATCGACATGGATCCAGATCGAATATGAATTATTAATAATAATATTATATGGTAATGTAAAAATGCGATAAATAATATTATTACGACTGTCGAACGTCCGTATAATCTTCAAAAATGACAATACATGATATATTGCGAAGATGATGATGATGATGAAGATGACGATAATAATTAGATAACATCGGTACAGGTAACAGACAATAACAATATTATTACAGGATATCATTTTTTAACCTTACACACCTTACCGTCGTCGAACCGCAGTAAAAATATCAATATATATTCAAAGGAACTATAATATAATAAACAAATGGACGACGCGAATGAAAAATAATATTTTCCCGTTGAAACGAAACCGGAAAACAACACTCGTTCTCTAGACGACGTTTTCGATGGCCGTGGCGCATTTTGGCGAACTGTAAATGACGTCAGGAAACGCGAACTTTTTGTCGCTGTTGTTGATGCTGTTGTTGTTGATGATGATGTTCCCGTTTCGGTGGCCGCAATTCACAACAATGGGCTTTCGCGTTTTCTTCGTCCCGAACGATTCCTCGATCTCTTGAAGCGTCTTTCCCTTAGTTTCCGGACAGAAGAAGTAAAAGAAAAACAGGCTCAGTAAGGATATAATGCCGTACATGGCAAACGTGCCCGGTGTTGTTAACCAGTCCTGAAACATCGGGTACGTCTGCAGCACGATGAATATGCTGAAATGGCCGACGCACGTTGACACGCCACCGATCATTCCCCGGATTTGTCGCGGGAACACTTCGCCAATCATCACCCACGGCACGATCAAATAACCGATCGTCGAGCAAGCGTAGAACACGAACAGACACGCGATGGGGATCCACGTGGCCACGGCCGTCTCCCCGTTGGCCGTCCACGCAGCGTTCCTGTACATGTAACCGGCTAAGCCCAACATGGGCACACCACACCCGATACCTGAGAAATAAAAGACGAATTGCACATGTATTAATAGAGTACTGTAATTGTGTAAGATTCTATATTTACACGATATAAAATGAAAATTTCGAAAACAAATCTAGGTAAATGCGTACCTATATCATAATGTTTAAAAATTATTGTCAAGTGAAAATTATATGACTTGTAGAAATAAACTTGGTGATATATAAAAAAAACACTCTTATAAATCTATACTATATGACATGCGACTTTAAGCATTAAATTGACAACAAGTAGGTATAAAACATTTTCTTAAGGGCGTTGGATACACACAGTATTAAAGGAGTATTATATAGGCAATTTTTGGTTCAATTTTATTTTTAATGTGCTTTGTGTTAGTAATAAACGATTATTAGTGTGAGTGAGCATTATCATCATTATCATTATCATTATATTCATACAAAGAGATAATATTATTCTCGCACTCGCATGCACATGTATTTTTATTATTATGAACAAAATATTTATTTTGTTACTTTACATCTATGAAGACGAAAAAGCTAGACAAAATTTCACATATTAAAAAAAAAAAGTTTTCTGATCTGTAAAAAGTAATAAATTTATTGATTTGTTTACTATGTTTTCTAGGAAGTAAATTTCTGATATAAACATTTATTCCCATCAAAAATTTGAAATTATATTTAAGTAATTTTAAAAATTTAAAGTATGTTTTTAAATTATCTATAATCAAAATATAAAATTTCTGTTTCCTAAAAGTCATAGAAGAGTAATCAACGATTTTAAATTTGTTTACAAAATTGTAATTGGAATATTATAAGTATCTTTAATTTTGTCTGGCTTATTGGTCTAAAATGACTAAAACATAAGGCGGTATCCAACGCCCTTAATTACATAATTTTTTGCTTTTGTTTAAAGTATTTTTTATAAAATACTCCATCTTATATATTCCAAATACTTGACATTTTACTAACGTACTCGCGTATAAATCCAATATAGGTACATGCTTTATTTCCCCATTGAGTTTTAATTATTTATAAATGATATCCTTTGAATAACATTTATCACTTTTAAATTTAAAGTACTGCATATGAATGTAAGTACGTAAATGAAGTTTAGCAATTATATATACGTACTCGATATGTATGACAATGGTTTGCGGCCCAATCGCCGCATAAGGATACATCCGATCACGGTGAATATCAATCGAATGATTCCCAGCACGATGGTAGCAGCGTATTTATCGATGGTCGATCCCGAATCCTATGTACATCCCAAAATCAACATAATTATAACGCATAATCATTATGAATTAAATAATATTTTATTTTCACAGACAGCGACACTGACCCTTATCACGTCCACTGCATAAAACGTAATTATATTCAACCCAGAGAATTGGCTAAGCAGGAAGTAAAAAGACACGATTATGAACGGCTTGTAGGTGGATGGTTGGCAAATGAGTCTTAACTTTTCCTTGAACGAAGTCGACTCGTTTGCATTAGAAAACGTGATCAAATCGTTCATTTCGGTATCCACATCGCACTTACTGTCACGCACCCTTTTTAAACTAGCTCGAACACGATTTTCGTCCTTCTTAGACGATATCAACCATGTAGGCGATTCTGGTATAAAAAATGCCAGAAACAACGACACCATGGGTACAATAGCATTGATGAACGCCAATGTGTCCCAATTTAATACTGAACCAAACAAATACTCCAACATAACACCTGTGGAAATTAACAATGTTAATGAACCAAATCAAAAAAAAAATAATAAAAATAAAAATAATAAATTTAGTATTTTGTATAATATATGTTCAGTAAAGGTATCTAATATTGAAATAAGAGGAATAACGATAAGACAATTAAGTATATAAGCGAGCTTAATAAAAAAAATAATAGTATACAATATGTACCTAAGTAAAAATTAAAAATTGTAATAACAATAACAAGAACGTGGATATTACGTATACCTAGCGAAGTTCCGACGGATGCGAATGCTGCCAACACTCCTCGCAAATGTGGTTGCGACACTTCGGCGGTATACACCCTGGAGGGTGCTCCAATCATACCTGAACTCAGACCTACCAAAAATCTGCCCACATAAATCCAGTGGATGGACGTTGCGGAGCCAATCATGAGCCATCCGATGATGGCTGGCAGCTGTAAAGCGATAAGAGTCCTTTTGCGGCCCAACAGGTCGGTCAGATAGCCGGCTAGTATACAGCCGCATGGAGTTCCGATGGTAGACACACTAGCTGTAAACACGCGAACACGTGATAGTATGAAATACTAAGGGTACACAAATAATTTATTGGGGATTTGTTACACTGCACAAATTTTAACCAGATAATAAGTAATAGTTTTGATTTTTAATGATACGAAGAAATTTGTCTGAGATAATTTCTAAACAATTTTCGCTACGAAGAATATGAATAGAACGACTATATAAACATTAACAAATCATCGACTCACCTATCCACGACGCTTGGTGAAGGTTAATCCTAATTCGAGAATCTGGCATTTTCAGTTGTGGTAAACTCACGGCGCTATAGCCGAACACCAGACCAGTATTTACGGTTCCACAGTTTGCCGACAGCGCGACGAGGATCTGTAATCATATTTTGTTTTTTTTTTTTTTTCAAATATAATACTGTGACGTACTAACGAGAACATAATAAATTATTATTCGTGTAATAATTATTGTGATGATGCGATACGACGACGATCAGCTAATTGTAAAATTATTATATGCACGAAACGACAACAAGTAAATAATTATAAAAGTTATACACGTTTAATGCCGAGTCGTATGCATAGACCAATTTGTTCACAATTTGAGTTTATTCGTTATACTCGTAATAAAAAAAAAAAAATAAAAAAAAAAAAAAAACACAAATAATATGAAACACATGCTCGTGTTTTACGATTATAAACAGTATAATTTTTTCATAATTTGTGTTTTGTGACCTACGTCGAATAATAATACGAGTAATATGCGTTTCTCTTCTCGTTTTTTTTTTTCATACGTAATCATAATAATAATATTCGATTCGATTGTATACACATATACGTGTCACACTATTGTTAGTAATTGAAATTTAACGATTATCATATAATTATTATTAATAATTGTCGTTATTGTCATAATGTCGTGCACTTTTGATCGTACCTTTATAGTCGTTTTGATCTCTAAATCAGTAAATATCACGCATCCATAACTGAACGAAACAAACCGGACCTTTATTTCAATATTATTTTTAAGTTAGAGGTATAAGTAAAATATTTTTCATTTTATTCCTAAGTTTAATGTCCAATGGATAGGTTCAATCAAGTCGAATTACTCTTTTATTGTAATATAATAAATTAGTTGATATATACATTTTCATTTTATAAGAATCGTATTAATTGTACACAAATATTATCGTATACTCGTATTGAGTTACTTAGTTATTTTAGCCGGAAGGCCGTACGACGGATAATTAATCGGAAATTTTATTTTTCGATTTGTTGGACGATAATAATAATTATTATTACTATCGTTCGTGTATTTATTATCAATTTATTTTCATATACGCGTAGAAAAAACAATCGTTTTTTTTTGGTCGTCCAAAATTTATGAATTCATCCGACAATTTTCGAAATGTCATATATATGACATATTTTTATCGTGGTCTTGTGAATTAATTGATGTTTATAACTACCTACCTGTATAATATGTTTTTACAAAATTCAAACGACACGCGTTATTATTATCGGTGCGACTATAAGGGGCGACTTAGAGTGACACTTTACCGTTTAGGTAACCCTCAATTTCAAACGTAGCTTCCAAAATTTTTTAATAAACACGCTATACAAAGTATACCTACCTATATAAGTATACTTTCTGTTTTCCAAAATTATAATATTTAATAATTAATAAACGATAAAAATAATATCGCGGTATTCGCGTGTACTGTGCATGCACCGGTGCAGTGTTTAATAATAATATTCTATTGATTTGAAAACAAATCGTTTTTTAAGCGTAAAAAAAAAATATATATATACCTACTTTATTATATTATATATATATATTTATTTATTTTTTTTTTTTTTTTTTACGTACATTTAATTAAACTGTCATAGGCCATAAATATTATCATTGAAATTGTTATCATTCTCGTGTGTCATTAATGTAAACATATTAATATTAATATATTATTGTTTCACGTCGTTGGGTCAATATATAATAATATAATAATATCATACCTATACGATTACAGAAATATATTATTTAGATTTGTGCCGTCTCCCGTTTACATGGACCTATCAACTACTAGCAAACATGTCAACCTATCGGATTCACGTTATACGAACGAGCGTACTAATAAAAATAATAATTTTAAAAACTGAATTACGATAATAATAATAATAATAATAATAATATGTTCAATTCGTAACGCGTGAAACAATAATTATAATATTTACTTGTCTCGCGAATGCGCACAATTTTATTTTATAATTATTATATCGCACAAAATAATATACCTACTTACTCGTACATATTTTTATTACACGGGACACGCGCGTATGATGAATATCATTTAATTTGTCGATAAAATTGTCGGACGATAAAAAAAGAACCCCCTCATCCCCTATATATTTGCACCCTATCAAGATCGTCGATTAGCCGAAGGGCGAAATAATAACAAACAAAATACCCATTGTTAGATATTATTATTATTGTTATTATTATTATTATTATTATTATTATTATTATTATTATTATTATTATTATTATTGTTATTATTATTATTAGGTATTATTATTATTATGATATTGCAACGGTCACCTGTTTGCACGAACTTCCTTTGGTCGGTTTCGCCGTCGGTTCGGTCATGTCGTCCTCCAACAAAGGTCGTTCCTTGCTCTTCGTCGGCAATTTCACGCCGGCCAAAATCAATTTCGAGCCCATTATGTTCTCGGCGCTACACATTTCCGAACTGCAAAAAAGACGCGCGTGACCCGATAGAATTTTGTTATTGTTGTAGGTAGCATTTTATATTATATACTTACATCGCCATATTATTATTATTTTGTTCCGGTTGTCTCCTGCAGAGAGTATAATATGTGTTTAGGTTTTTTTTGTTTTTTAAATATTATTGTACACGTATGATATCTGCACCGCGTTTGACCGTACGAAACTATCGACGGTAGACCATGATAATATTACGAGCGTGTAATGATAAATTGATAATATAATTGTATTATTGTTTCTGACACTTCGGGAGAGAAAAAAAAATAGGTACCTATATTGATAAAAACGCGACAACACGAAATTCCGAGAAACAAACAATGTGACGAGATGAAAACAATATTTCGTTTCCGGTCGATTCGACACTTCAATAATAATTATTGTTATTATCGACTGGGAAATGACGCGTGTGTTGACTTCGCGGCGACTTTTCTCGGGAGCATTCGGCACGTTACCTGAGTACCGCTACTGCACGCGATTAAAACTCGACTGCGGTGCGTAGTTCGTCCGACGCACGACGTTGAGGCTGGTCTTGACGCCGAACGCGGTGGGAGCGACGAAACGTAGTTGCGGTCATCGTCAGCGTGCGAATACGTATGATTTCCCCTCATTTCCCTGACGGCACCCCGGTCCAAGAATATCGCGGTTTACCTAAGTAAAAATATAATATTATACCACGTTAGTGGTTCAAATCGGCGAGCAATTTTTCCATATTAAATGGCATTTTCAATAAATTGTAAGTGTTACTCACGATTTTATAACGTAACCGAATACTGAGATCAATCGTAAAAATAATATAAACGTTATTATTGTGTAGACGTAAAATATAATTATTCGTAATTTCATTAAAAAAAAATAATAATGATAATACTTAAATAAAGCGTGCGTCTATTTTTATACGTACGATAGTCCTAACTGCTATAGGTAAAAAATATAATGATATGAAATGAAACACACATTACTGAAAAATCATTAAATATAATATTTTAAATTCAGTTACCTATACGATATATTCTATACATTACAATATTGTTTTAATTAATTAAGTATTTATATATAGATTGTATAAGGTATTATCAATGATAATTTGTAATATATTATTCTTTGACTTGCGATTTGCGAAATAAGATAACATTAACATTAGATTTGTATACGTTTGCATATTTGTTTTTCTCCGATTGGTCGTGTTGAATATTTTGTATCAATAAGTATAGAAAAAATGCATATCTTAAATTCAAATACAAATACAAAAATGTATAAATTAAATATTTTATTTTTTAATTACTACATATTTAAATTTTATTCCTGTTCATATTTTTATAGTAATAAAAAGCCAAATTTTCTGGAAAAATATCGATTTTGGGATTTGCGATATATGTTATAAATAAATTTTAAAATTGTAGTAAATATATGATAATAAATTAAATATTATAATAAATTCAATATATAGATTCATTATCATTATTATTTATAAATTATATTTTTGTGATGTTTTAAAATCTTTTATTTCACCCTTCGATATTATCGATAATTTAATAACTTACGCGTGATTATTATTAATATTATTATTAATATTATATACTATAGGTATAGCCTCACAAGAGTTATCAACAAGTTGCTAAAAATAAACACCTCGTTAAAATATATCATCGAACGGCCATGGAATGGTAATACACAAATCGATTTTTGATAAAAGAAATTCATTTTTAAATATACTTACTATTACCAACTATTAGATATGAATATATTATGATAATTATTATAATTACTTAAGCACACTATAATATAATTATTGTAAAAGTTTAAATTATAATTTAACGTATTATAGTAAAGTTACAATTAAGAATATTTAAACAATTAACTATTAATGAAACTGTAATCATAATAATTACTATACGCAATCTGTCGAGGTTTGTTTATTTGTTAATATCACAACCATAATATTATTAATTATAATTATGAGTACATGCAAAATACAAAAAAAAAAAAAAAAAAAAAAATACGAATTAAATAATAATAATAATAATATGTATTTAAAATGAATTTGAATATTTTTTTTTTAAACAGCATTTTTTTAATTAATTTATCTAATTTTTTATCGTTTATTTTATAATATTAACATTTCACATTGAATGTTATAATCCTTTTAAAATTGTTATGAATGGAAAAAAAAAATAGTCAATTAGATACATGACGAACCGCACTAAAGTCAAATAAATAAACCTCACGATATAAAAAATATAGGTAATAATAATATTAAAACTATAACCGTATTTTTACAAAAAATATAATTAACGTGTAATGAGATGATAATAATTCGGTCGTCTTACATATTATTATATCTTTTAGTTATATACACACTGTATACAGCTATATTTATTTCAAATTTATTATAAAATATATTCGATAAAATAATATAAAATTTTAATGTATCAATGAAAAATTTAATTAATTAAAAAAATTAATTCGTGTAAAATTTTAACGCATATATTTGAATGATACAAATGAGTAAGTGTGATATACGCAGTATAATAATACATTATAATATAATCATAATGTGTGTATATACTACGACTCCGGTTCAAAACAATTGCAAATGTAACGTAATCATTTGCTGCGCAGAGAAGAAAATACATTGTGTAATAATTAAAAATCAATAAATTTAAGTCGTCACAATATACACACTGTATATTATTATTATTATTATTATTATATTAGTCAGTTGATACAAATTATTTAAACTTGAAATTATACGGTATCCCAATAAAACTACAAAACAACTTTGGTCTTGTATACGCATACGCGATTTAATTTTATCGTTAAAACGTCAATCACCATATATATATAATATATGTATTCAATAATCACATGGACATAAAAGACAGTGGGGGTTTTTTTTTAAAAAAAAATATAATATAAAAAATATTAAAAATATTTAAACCTATACTTAACTACCTACATATTACGTGATGTATTTATTAAAAATATAAAAATATACATTAATATATTTGTTGTTAAATAATCACCAGTTAAATATTTACCAGTGGGCGCCAGTATTGATGAGAATATATAGCAAATATTAAAATTTACAATAATAATTAATATATTATAATTACTATCAGAATGGTTATCGTGTCGGGTTAAGTTACTTCGATCAAAATATAAAAACTGAATAGTTGATTTCGTAAATTTCGTTTGTTTCTTCCCGCCTCTTCATTGTAATATTAAGACTTATTTATTGCTATTTGTTATACCTACTAATGTTTTAATGTTTGGTATTAACGATTAAATGAATAAACAAATACTTTTTATAATATAAATATTTTCAACAATTCGCCCTCCCCTTGATGAATGAACTCTAGATCCGTCACTGACGGATAAAGTGGAAGAGTATAAGTAAAAATGACTGATATTGTAGACATACGTAACACTCTAATTATTATAAGTCGTAAAAATATTGAATTATTGATATATATATTACACCATTTGAACCTAAATTAATCCTACTATAAAACCCGTGAAACGAACACACATAACAGGCACTTGTATTCATAAATAAATATTTTTTCAGCTGCTCAACTATTATTAAAATTAAAATTGTGTCCTCTTCATTAATATTTTCATTACTATCATTCATTAAAGAGTTGATAATCCTGCCCCAGGGATACAGTGTTTTATTTTAATTAAAATTTGAATACAATGATAAACCATTGCATTCGAAAAAACGATTCTGAGCGAAGTTCAGTCAGATAATATAGGTATTGATTAAAATATTAATATTTTTTATAAATACGTATATAAAATGCAAAGTTTTATCACACAAATAGTATATAAATGAACACGGAACACCCTATAAAATTTTCAAGTTTCTAAGTTCAATATTAATAAAATATAATATGTATAAATATTAATATAATATAAATATTTATAAAATCCCGTGTCACCTAAATGCCCATATTTGACAGAACTTCGCTCAAAATACTTTTTTCAAATGCAATGGTTTATCATCCCTGCGGCAGGATTATCAGCTATAAAAAAAAATTGTAAATGTAATTATTCACAATTAATTGGAACTGAGTTAAGTAAAATGTATTTAAGCTTCAATAAAATTTAAAAAAAAATTTAAATTTTTTTTGTCAATTTTATTTAACATTATTGTAAAATATTGTAATATAATAAGAAAAATCTTTATCAATACAACTCATATCACCAATCAACTATTAATTAATTAATCAATACACTTTACATATTTATATTACTTTACTCACCACCTTTATTTTTTTTTTTTTTTTGTGTTATCACAAAGTGGCACTCTCTCCTTCCCTCACCCCCCAGTGACGCACAAACTCTACATAAAAGATATAGT
This sequence comes from Tetraneura akinire, assembly GCA_021307375.1. Classification (NCBI taxonomy): domain Eukaryota; kingdom Metazoa; phylum Arthropoda; class Insecta; order Hemiptera; family Aphididae; genus Tetraneura; species Tetraneura akinire. The sequence continues at coordinate 5,957,205 of JAIUCT010000016.1, read as the reverse complement.
ATGTAGCAATAAAAATTTTTAAGACCTACCCTACTATACATATACGATTAAATTGTGGAACCTTTAAATTAATTTTTCTACAAAAATTAAACTTTATACGATAATATTTTATTTAGTCTGAAATCTAAAACTTTTTTCATACATACATACATACATACAAATTGATTTGATTTATTTAAAATAATATTGTGTTGTGTCCGTATGCTCTAATTTATTCTTAATTTTCGTTCCTAAAATGTAATACTATATTTTCATATTCATCACTACGGAAACAAACAAATTTCGTATTTAAATAGAAGAAAAATCGTCATATTACACTTATATATCGGAAATCGGACGATGGCGTATAGTTGGAAAAAAATATGTTTCCTCTAAATTAACTCACCAACGCGAAATCCTTCGAAGCCAATTGCAGTAAAAGGAGATTAGCGTGTCACTAGAGAGTTAGATTAGAGCACCATATTTTTTTTTTTTATACAGATTGTCATCAATAAACGTTTATTAAATAATGAGTATTTAGGCTTTTAAAAGAGAAATTAATCGATTTTATTTTACAGGTAAATGAAAGCTGAGTATAGTGTGTGGTTCATACCCATTAGATGACAAAATTTTTAGCACTTTTTTATAATATTTTTTTTGTCAATTTGTGTTTTAATTATCATTTTAATTTATACTTCAGTAAAATTTACAGACCTCAATACCAAAAATTGCCAATTTTATCAAATATTATATTATACATAAAAACGAGAATTTTACGAAACATTCAAAGTCCTTTATTTTGTAAAATTGCCTGAGTTATAGTGAAATATTGAAATCGAATTCGTCGAAATTTCATTTTACGTGAACTTTTTTTCGTCTTTTTTATCGCATAGGGTCAATTTTGCGAAATTCGAAAAATGACCTAAATAAAGTACTAACTACAGTAGTACTTATAAAGTACTAGTGGCTACTGACAACTACATCCACTTTTCAACCGGAAACATATGATATTTTAATAATCGTAGCATTATTTCGGGTATAGGTAGTAAAAGTGTCTTCCGACATAAAAACAAAAAAATAATAAAATAGAAAAAAGACACACATCATTGTAAAACCAATATATTTTTCGCTTCGTTCAGAATCTAAAAATTCAATAATATTATTAATTTTTAATTATTTACAGAACAAGACAACTCTGAATGTAAACAATATTTTCTATAAAATTAACATTATTTTGAAAATGTTGACAATAACGTGATATTACGAATTTTACAACAATTATATTAGGTATAAAATTATTCTGAGTAAAAACATTACATAAGTACATTACAGTAATTATATCTTTTCAATATATATTTATTAATTCGTGAATAACATCAAAACACATGCAGAAGCAGAGTAAAGTTAATGTAACGAACCTGACTAAAGGTTGAAACAAGTTTACAGGAAACTCATGTCAATAGTGGGGAACGAGGACTAGATATAAACGATGCAAAGGCAGAATACATGTTGATAAGTCGCCAGGGTAGAGCATATCAACAAAGACAATTTATGAATGTTGAGGGACATATATTTAAGAGAGTTACACATTTTAAACACTTGGAACACTAACAGACACAAGACAATGATTTTAAAATGGAAATTAATACAAGAATACAGAAAGGTAACAAATATTTTTTTGAACTTGAAAAAATTCTGAGCTCTAGATTAATATTAACAAATTTAAAGATACAAATATGCATGACCTTGATACGACTTGTATAGTACCTACTATATGCCTCAGAAACATGGCCTCTAAAGAAAGCAAAAGAAACAAGACTAAAAGTATTTGAAAGGAGAATTCTACGAAAAATAAATGACAGTTGTTTTGACATTCACATTGAGAATGGAGGAAACGACATAATTATGACCTCGAAGATCTGTTCCAAAGACCGAATATCGCAAGTGAAATTAAGAAAAGGAGGCTAACGTAGTAACGTGGACAGGACATGTTTGGCGAAGAATTGGTTCTATAGTCAGAACTCAGAAGTCAGAACAATAATTGAAGAGAACCTATTCGGTAAAAGACTACTGAGAAGACCACGATTACGGTGGAAAGACTGCGTAAAAGCGGACGCGGGAAAGATTCAACTAGAGGTATCATGGAGAAGAGCAGCGGTAGATAAAGATGGATGGAAAAAAATGTGTTTGGCAGTATGATCTAAAATCTAAATGACCGAATATTAAAAAAAATAAATGAAGTTTTAATTATTCATTTTAAAATTTTTTAATATAATTAATATAGCTTATAACTATATCTACTTTAATTTTCATCGAATTAAAATTATAAAAATTATATAATTATTATTTAAATAAAATCTAGAAATGTATTAAGTTTAAAATTATAAGTTCAAGTTAATACCTAAATGGTTGACTATATTTTATGACTTTATGTTATTTCATAAATTTTGAGAGTTTTTTTTTTAAATTGGTTATACAAGTAGTTTGTAAAGTTATATCTTATATCTTATATGTAATTATAATTACTATTCTATTTATATAAGTACTATAATATTATTCCTACTAATGTTTTTCTAAATACAAATAATAAAATATATTCTAAACGATAAATAATAAATAATTAAATACGAGTAGTAGACATAAAAAAAACTACCTAGCCTTAAGTTTATTTATATAATATGAAATTTATACATCATTATATTAATAATATATTTTATTATTGTTTAGTTTTTCCTTAAAATAAATTCAATCGATATAAAATATTACATTGCTATCAAGAATCAACATTAAATAGATAGATATTAATATATAATAATTATAATGTATTGTATTTTATGGTATTCAGTATCGACTGTAACGTTAAGTTGCATCATGTAAAATAATTATTATGTAATCAATAGAATAAGCATGAAAACTAAAATTAATCAAATTGTTTTATTATATTATAAAATACTAAGAAATAATTATATTTTACTCGTATCATAAAAATTAATTTCATATAGTTTAGTAATTGATTTTATTTAAAAGTATATAAACTACTTTAAATATAATTAATATTATTAATAATTAATAATATTATACTACTTTAAAAAATATTAAATAATAGCTAATGGCATACTTATATATTATTATTAAAATTATAATTTAATATTTGAGTGTGTAAATTACTAAATTACAGTATTAGTGGTAATTACGACCAAAAAATTTAAAAAATCTTGAAAATAACGAATTAAGTTTTTACGGTAAAAAACGAAAAAAATTATTACGAACTTATTGAAATCAAAATCTTTTGATATAATTTCAGCAAACAAATTTCATTTTTTTTTGTGTCATTCGTGTCCCAAAATACAGGTAGGTACATCATGTATAAATTTTATACAATATATTATTTAATGTGCCAATACACAGTTTCCACACGACGGTAAAGAATCTGTGCGTTACACAATGTATTGGTCTCTCATTCAATGTCAAACTAGGTACATAATATTATGCACAAATCAAAACACAGAAATTCATAATGTTCAAGTTCAATTCCATAATCTTCTGAACAAATGTGAATTTTCTAATTGTTTTACATAATGTCTTGTAAGTGTTATATTACAACAATAACTCCTGTGATATTATCCAATATTATATACATTATATTATATGCTATTTTAATAAAAATACGTGCGTTTGTTAATAAATATAGTAATTATAATTGTCAGAATAAAGAATTGGTAACATTTTCTATCTCGTATTTTTTAACAAGTCCTTAATGGATAGTGCGGTTTCAGCACTGAAACAATATTATATATATATATATATATATATATTATTATCGTGATAATAATGAACGATAATAAATAAAATCAAGGCTAGTCGGCGCAGAAACCGCATGAAAAATAAAAATTATATTATTATTATTTATTATTAATTATTATTATTACCTATTTGTATATTAACATTGATTATAAAATACGATACTATTAATTATTTTACCGGTGCATAAACATTATAATAAATATTTGTATTGTATAACCTGTACCTATACATTTAATGTTTATTATAAAACAATGAATATAAAAATATATATTTATTTTCAGTATATACGGACGCTTCCGTATTATAACATACCTCTAGGTATAACAATGTTAATATAATATTGATAATATTATAAAAAACAATTAATTTATTATTTCTAATAGATAATTTTTTAATATTCCAATGAAGTAATCGATTTCATTGTTTTCCTAAACGAATACATTTCTGCCTTGAATATTACGAATGTTCGTGACCACGTGAAACGTTTTAAAAACGTCAATACACGTGTACTCGTACAATTAAAATCTAAAACGGGGCACATTTTGTTAATCGCGATAAAGATTATTGTCCGTGAGAAAATTTTCCATGTCCGTACGATTTATAATTATAATAATGACCTTATTAATGTATAAAATATTATTTGTAATACATATTTAATATAACCGCGTATGTATGATATATTATAAACATATTAATATAACTCGTTATGGATGATTCAAATATAACGAGATCATATTCTAAAACCTAAAAATCTCTAGTAAAATAATTTGTATCATTTAGATTTTTTTCTTGTTTATTATATTTAAAATTTAAACGTAATTGCATAGATATATATTGAAATATTCTTATAAAAGAATAATATTTTGGTCCCGTTTAAATAAAAAATTGGTATAACTTTTTATAATCTATATTTAATTGTATGCGTTTTAATTTCTTTCATTTTTTAACCTTATGTCATTTTATATCTATATGTGATAGTGGATTGGACAAATTACGTGTTGTAAATACGAGTAATATAATATATTAAATATTATAATGTTAAAATTAACATGGGTTGTGACTTGTGACACGTGTAAGCATAAAACGAACAACGTTAATTTTCACCTTTTATAGATTCGCAAATTAACAAAACTGCATCAATAGCAAAATATAATATTAATTATAACAATTCAATAATTATTATAATATATTATGTATATAATTCCTTGACCTATGATGTGATTCTCCGGCCGAGCACGTATATCGAATTGATTCAATGACGATCATAATTTATAATATCACGTATATACACTGGTTACAGGTATATAGGGTACTTACAATACAATATTTTTTTAAATTAATAAATTCTAAATATTACATTTATATTATAATAATGAAACACACGTCTTAATTTAATTTGAATTTGAAAGAATTTTGTCATTTTTCACAAAAATTATTTAAGTATATCATATAAATAAGAATATAGGTAGGTAGATTACGTAGACACATATTATTATACTTAATTTGTAGAAGAAAAAAAAGTCAAAAAGTCAATGACTTTTTTAAAATAATTAAATCCAATATCGAGTAATAATACATAGAAATTACTATTGCAAATTCAATATTTTTACATTTATGTAATCCGTTAAACACATTATTATTATTCAATACAATCCATAAAATATTTAATCAATACTATATAAATTCCACAACCAGGATATTTCTTATAACATTGAACATTCTAATTATTATTATATTATTGTAATCAAACTAAATTTATTTAACGATGTTTACTTGGAAAATATGTTAACGAATAACAAGTAAATGATGTAATTATTATTTGATATCAAAAAACTCTTTTCAAGTTTAAATGAAAATATTAATTGTAAAATAATCTCGTGATATAAATTATTTCTACTAAACACTTTAATATGATTTATTGATAAGATATTCACAAATCAATGGATGTAAAAATAAAAATAAAACGATATATTTTAAAATTTTATATTAACCGTAAATTCAAACGATTTTAGCGCATATTTTAATGTTTATTCACATTAAATGTCTAAATAATTAAAGTAATTAAGAAATTATTAAATTGAAAATTTGATATTAGGTTATAGTTTCCTTAAATTATATTGTTTTCCAACATTTTTTAGGTGGTTTTTATACCTCATGTCCCCATAAAAAACTATTGAAATTTTTTTAAAAAGTAGGTTCCTAAATGAATAACCAACTAAATAAAATTCTATACAGAAATCATACCCCAAAGAATATTTTCATATAAAATAATCGTAAATATCATATTAAAAACAATATAATATACCTATCTCATTTTGCTTAGAATCTAAAATTTATTAAATTTATATTTCATAACACGTTAATAATTTAACACTAAACAGTGAATTATAATATTTTTTTAATTTGTGCCGCATATATATTAATATTAAATATAAATTATATAATTGTAACAATTGTTTTAGGTACGATGTACAAATTCTAAGCTACTATTTACATGTAATATTTATATTATATTATTTATAATCTCCTTATATCAATATTATATTAAAATACAATTTATAAAAATATGATATTTAAACTAATTTTATATTAATTAATAGTTTTAGATTTTGAGCGAAGCTACACATTTTGACCAAAAATAAGGCTCCGATTTTCATGAGTTGCATAAGTTTTTGGTTGAAAAGTGGATATAGTTAGTACTTTGTTTATTTGTTTAGATAATTTTCTAATTTCTCAAAATTGACCCTATGCCATAGGAGAAACGACTAAAAATTAATGAAAAAACTGTACTTTTCACAAAAACTGAATTTCCGACGAATTTGATTTCAATATTTCACTTTCACTTAAGAAATTTTGAACTAATAAGAGACTTGAAAATTTTATTATAGATATTTATATAGATACTATATACAAGTAACAAGTGATACAATTTTGGATCGGTACGTTAACTATTCTACAAAATATAGAAATTTGAATATTTTATATTAAAATTCTTGTTTTAATGTAATTAATGTATTTAATGTTTGATAAAAATAAAAAATGAAAATTTTGGGTTTGCATATCTGAAAATTTTATTGAAGCTTTCTCAGTCTCATTTTAACGTGCTATGAAAATATTAGAAATATTGACTGAAAAAATTTTTACTTAAGCTGTTTAAACTTGATATTTTTAGTGTAATCGAATATTGAAGAATCCGTTTATAAGTATTATTTTTATTATTTCTCAATATTTTTTACAAGAATATTAAATCAAATTGAAAAAAAATTTGAAAATTTGACTGAAGTATACTAATATATAGCATAACGTATTTCTCAAATATTAGAGAAATCCCAAGTATCGATTTTTTCATAGGTGTTTTGTTTTGTAGTTGTTTAAAGTATAAAAAGCAAGGGAAGGGATACATTTTTAAAGAGGATAGTGTTGAGTTTTGATTAAAATTTGAATGCAATGGTAAATTGTTACATTCAAAAAATTATTGATTATGAACGAAGTTTTGTTAGATTTGGGTATTTACGTTGCTCATTTATGAGTTTTATGAGCATGTATATTTAACGTATAGATTGATAAATGTAAAATTTTAATCAAAGCGTATATTATCTGATGAACTTCGCTCAAAATCGTTTTCTCGAATGTAATGATTTATCATTAATAATCAAAATTCAACAATATCCTCTTTATACCTGTATTCCTTTCACATCTGAATCCCTTCCCATGATTTTTTTAAACACTTAATTACACATAAATTTATGTCAATATATTAGAAATTTATTACAAAATTTAAACTTAATTTATACTTAAAGAAAAATGTTTAACAATTGGTGATATTGAAGTATCTAATTCATACTAATATTAGTTATTGAGTACAAAAATATCAGTAAATAATTTTATAATTCTATTGTATATTGGTATATTGTTATGACTGCAATCGCATTTTTATTATCACGTTATTATGCTATTATTATAAAGACCTAATATTTGACTGTTGTCATTTCAACTACATAATGTTACAGATTGAGATATCAATTTTTATTATATGACAGTAATAAACATAATATTTTACAGCTATCAATTTTTATGACTTTGCAATAAACATATTTTTGTTCGTCAATATTGAAATATTTTAAGAATATTTCTGTATAAGAAGAATTACAATTATTCATAATATTAATTAATATATATTATATTGCATATTACAATAAAAATAAAATTAAAAATTGTGTATTAAATAAAATACAGATAATGTTATTATAATTATAATCTTTAAATATAAAATGAATAATAATTTATTATCTATTCAATAGTATAATGCTTATAATAATTAATAATAACCTGTTAGTTATTAAATTATACTAAATAGCATTTAAGTTTTAAATGCAGACAATTTATTATTACTCCTATAAGTTATATATACTCGTATAAGGTTATAACCAACTAAATTTTAATTAAACGTTTAAATGTTAAAATACATAAATTATAACACGCATCCTACTAATTATGTTTTAAATCAATTACATTATATTGCTAATAATAATATGGGGAAATAATTTTTTACTGACGATTGTACAAAATTTTAACTAAAAATATTATATACAATTCTTATGAAAATAAATAATTTCAGATAAAAAAATCAAACCAAATTCAGAAGTGGATATATATTGATAATATTATAATAATTAAGATTTAAAAGCAATGGTGACAATATCTTTTCTCATTTGAAGAGAAACGATTCTAGGCAAAGCGATTTTCAAAATATTATAATATAGCAATATTTTCAGTACCTTTCTCTTAATTTTTTAGTCCTAAATGGAAAAAGACTATAAAAAAAGACAATAATAATTTATATAATATATAAATACTCATATAAAATATAATAAACACATTGGTAAATCGTATATTACTACAAACTACCAAACCAAAGATGAAATGACTTATCATTTTATCAATAATACTACGTTAATGTACATTTTACGTTACATTAACTTATTTGTTTATTTGACTTATTTATATTGTTGACTACATTATTATTTTAATATATGACATTTTTTACATGATATGAACAATTATTTTTTTTTTAAATAACAATATTTGTCATTCTTAACGCCTCAACTAAACCATGATATTGTCAACTTAATATTATTATTAAAAGACAAAACACAATTGTACGTATTTTATATTAAATATTTGAATTTATATAATAATACTTGTTTTAAACGTATATAGATTATAGATATAGTATGCATATATAATAGACAAGCATAATTAATTTAAATTAAAAATTTTAGATTTAATACGACTTGGTGTTGCCCATAATCGCAACTAGGTTAAACATTTCAGGAGGGCTAAAGTCCCAAATAATTATATTTATAATATATTAATAAATACTCCTTTTAAAATATTACAATTTTTGGCGAGGCTAAAACAATTTTTGGGGGTGCAAGCCCCATAGCACTCCCTAGTTACGCCAATGGTATTGCCTCGAATCAAATATTTTAACCAGACAGTAAGACGCCAACATATATTTTAGTAAACCATACTCCATTATTAATATTAGTGATTAAAGTAGGTATACACAATACATTTAAAACTATATTATTATTAAATGGCTACAGAAAGTATTATAATATAAATAATGAGTCTACTATCTAGCTGCTGTTAGATTATGTGAAAGTAATCTAATAGTACCTAAGTACCTAACTATATAAAAATCAAAATCAAACAGAACAATATGTGAATATACCTATATGATATTATAATTTATTAACGACATGCGCAAATTCTCGTAACTTGAAATTATCTAAAATAATTATTTTATATTGCATTGAAAACAATCAATTTATCTAAATAAATTATTATAAATTACAGTATTATCGTTTATTATTAACAATATTTATACACAATACTAAAAATAACCTTATCATCTTATTATTTTTATTATTATTATTATTATTATTATTATTATTATTATTATTATTATTATTATTATTATTATTATTATTATTATTATTATTATTATTATTATTATTATTATTATTATTATTATAATTATGATGATTAAAAGTATTTTGATTTGATAAATTGCATTAAAAAATATATTTTACATATATTATTAGTAACACATAATATGATGTAGGTATATTAACTATTAAGCAATATATTTATTTTTATAAAGTATCGACCTTTGAAGGGCACTATAATATAATACATATTACGCCTAGTGCCTACTCAAGTTTTGATTTGTGTATTGAAAATATGTATTTTATTTATGTATGCAATTTTATAAAAGAGCACATTCCAATCATTAAGTTAATCATATAGCTATTGTTTATATTAATAAAATAATATTTTGATTTTACAATTAATATTATTTATGATGGTTTATTGGTTTGGGAGGACAATATAATTGTGATTATAAAGTTAATACTCGGTAAATTATTAATTAAGACAAATAAAAAGTACACCATCCAAAAACCGTATTTATATAGTGTAAAGTAAAAATTCTTACTCGATACATGAGTACATATATAAATTGCATAACAATAGTTTATCGTATTATCGTGTTGTATTATATAATTAAAATTCGAAAGCACAAACGACAAATTATGGCATTCGAAAAGAAACGTTTCTGACTCTGAACAAAGCGATTTTCAAATTCAATTAGTTAAAAATTATCAACCCTTAATTCACAACAAAATAATAATGCAAAAAATATTATATACATATTATTTTCGGAATTACATACGAGTATAATTACATATAATTACATATTTTTAAATTAAGAATAAATCATTATACCTATTATTCTAAAATGTTACCACGTAAATAAAATATCTAAATGAATGCACAAAAACATTTTCAATTATCAAATAGCTAAAATCACTTTCGTCAAAAACTTATCATCGATTTTTTCTATTGTTTCGTAAATTATGAATGATTATTTTTTTTTCTATTGCTTGAACACTGTTACTTATAAAAATAACTAAATAAATGACACCAACAATATAAAATCTCTGCTGAAATCATACTCAATTTATATGAAAATTAAATAGTTATTAATTATTATTACCCTCAAGAAAAAATATCATAATAATTTTAAAGACTAAAACCTTATATGCGAAATAAACCTTTTAATTTATATTTAATAAAAAATATTAAATTATATTTACGAAAAACTAATTTTATTTAAATTAACAATTTTTTAGTATTATCGGAAACCAATACAACTATAGTAGTAGCAGTATATAATAGCAATACTGTATTAAGCAAAATTCTAACATTTTGTTTACAATCTATAAACATTTAAATACGAGTAGGTATGTTATGAATTATAAAATTATAATATCAACAAATACCTACCTACTATAAACAGAATTTTTCTTTATCTAAAACAAATAAACTTAATTTAAATTGTTAACTATAATTTAAATCGAATAAATAATTAAAATTACAATATTTTTTGATTGAAAATCATTTATTTTATTCTTATCTAAATCTGAATATATCTAACAGAAGGTATATAATGTAAATATAATCGTATAATATTGTTAACATCTAAAATGTACACATTGGGTTACTTGAACAAAAGATTCTTTCACCTAGGGGACTAACATTTTGGAACTCGACCAAAACTATTTTAACTTTTGTAAACTTCAACTATTTTTGTCTGCCAATGAACTAATAATTTCATACATAAACATATAAATAAATAAATAAACAAATTTTATTTGAAGACGAAAACAATTTTGTGCCTCAATGAAATCATTTTCCAATAGACTAAAAAACTATAATATAATTAATAAATAATAATATATAGTATATAATATTATGAAATCTTAACAGTATTATCATGCAAATAAAAAACTCGATTATATATTTTAATATTTTGAAAATATTCTTTTATATTCTATTCAATAAACGCAATATATAATTGATATAGTGTATTCGTATTGTAATGATAGATACAAATTTTAATAATTATATAATTATATTTAACATGATAACAAATATATATTACGTAATTACTAATTAGGACATAAGACTTATACGGATAATTATTAATTTTTTTTTTTTTAAGTTAATTGTATAATCATTAAAAAATGAATTAGTCATAAACATAATAACACTAATATATAATATTGAACATTTAAAAAAGCAAGGGAAAGGATACAGGTGTGTAAGGGACATAAGGTGTAAAGAGTATAGTGTTGAATTTTGATTAAAATTTGAATGAATGTTAAATCATTACATTCGGAAATACGATTTTGAGCGAAGTTCATCAGATAATATACCTGTATGTATTGAATAAAATTTTTACATCTATCAGTTTCTACGTTCAATATAATATATACTCATAAAACCCCTAAATTAGTCATCTAAATATCCAAATCTGACAGTAATTCGCTCAGAATTGTTTTTTGAATGCAATGATTTATCATTGCGTTCAAATTTTAATCAAAATTCAACATTATCCTCTTTACACCTGTATCCCTTCCACATCTGTATCTCTTTCCTTGTTTTTATACTTTAACAGTTACTTAGTTATTTTTTCGACATTTTTTCTATCGCATAGGGTCAATTTTGTGAAATTCGAAAAATGACCTAAATAAAGTACAAACTACATCCAATTTTCAATCGGAAACATATACTATTCCTGAAAATCGGAGTATAATTTGGGGTAGTAAATGTGTCTTCATACTTAAAAACAAAAAAAAGTCACACATCATTGTAAAACCAATACATTCTTCGTTTCGTTCAAAATCTAAAAAATAATACTTATTCGAAAATTGTATATTACACTAAAAATATCAACTTTTAATAGCTATAAAAAAAAAATTGATTCTGTCGATTTTTGTAATATGTTGACAGCGCGTCAATCAATATATGAGGAAGCTATAATAAAATTTTCAAATCATCAAATCCAAAATTGCTAATTTTATCTAACATTTTATAGAAAAAAACAAGAATTTTAGGAAAAATTCAATGTTCTATATTTTGTAGAAAAATTAACGTACCGGTATCACTTTTATATTGTATTGTATCACTTATTACTTATATATAGTATCTATGTGAATATCTAATAAAATTTTCAAGTATCTAAGTTCAAATATGCCTGAGTAATAGTGAAATATTGAAATCAAATTCGTCGGAATTTCAATTTTCGGGAAAAATGCAGTTTTTTTTATCAATTTTTCTCCTATCGCATAAGGTCAATTTTTAGAAATTAGCAAAATTACCTAAATAAACTGCATCCTCTTTCCAACCGGAAACATGCTATTCGTGAAAATTGTATATATATTATATATGTGTAATGTGTATAATGCATAAGGTATATATGTATAAGTATATACGTATATTATATATATTATATATAACTGATTATATAATTGTTGCATTGTGTTTATTTAAAAGCATCTTATAAAAATATCTTATTAGAAAAATAAAAAATAAATATAAATTTTATTTTAAAACAATGAAAATCTTACTTTTATAAAAAAAAAAAAGTGTATATTTAAACGCACCCTTATTTAGTTATTTTTATTGGTCTGAGGTATGACATGTATTTTTTTGTTATATATAAAACACTGATTGATTATGTTTCTATAGTATAGGTAATAGGTATACATGTATAGTACAGCCATACAGGTATATAATACGTATAATATTGTTTTAGTATTACAATTTACAAATCTATAATTCGAATAACCCTTTTTCAGGCTTCGCAACGTTTTCTACATCGCGTTACATAAAAATACAAACAATTTATAAAAATAATAATTTATTTTCTCACACTTTACAATAACTATATCGTTTTATATAAGCAAAATCTTTTGTACTATGACTGTGGAGTGGCGGTGACGACAACTACTATGAATGTAATTTATCGATCCGACTGTGTATTGGTCACAACAATCAATAATTAATTTTATTATTATTATTATCATCATTATCGTTGTTCCAAGGTCTTTTTACCTACACCAAATATTGCATAACGTAAACGTCGTACACTAATATTAATATTAATTTCTCGAATAAAACGATTGAAATGCAAACTGCTGTAGTATTGTCTACCTGTAGTTCATTGAAGGTAAGTATCGCACAATATAACATAAAATAATACATACGTAGGTATATACCAATAGCACACATAGGATTTTTTTCGGCGGGTGATGGGAGGGTTTGACCGTATATAGTAAAATAATTTCCTAGAGAAAAATATTATATAGAAATAATATGTAAAACTTTTAATTATATATTTGTACATAGATAATAAATCATATATAATTATAATCGTTATACTTTTTAATTTGTTTATAAAAATTAGAATATTAATAAATAATTTGTTTATTAATAACAATATAGTTATTGTAGTCAATAGCTAACGTATACAAATGATATACGCGTAATTTCATAAATGTAATGCTATCTCTTTTTTGATGTTTTGGCCATTTCATTTATAATATATTATAATATAATATTACCTGGAGTTATTGTTATGTCTCTATGTGCATTTAACATTGATAGACCATTTTAAGTCATCTGATTTGTCCAGTATTATTTCGTAAATAAGCTTTAATGCGTGTTAATATTGAAAACGAACGTTCTCCTGTGGCTGTGGTAACTGGTAAAGTTACCATAAATTGAAGAAACTTTGAAATGATCAGATAAATCTGTTTAATATCAACGGTCCACAAGACCACAATAGATCAGTCATCGTTTTTACCATGTTCAATATAGAAAAATCTATAATCGTTATTACCAATTAAAATATTAAGAGGAAATTTACACATATCGAATTATGAAACATTGATACCTACTACGTAAAATTTGGTTTAATAAAAATTTAAATAAAAAAGATAAATCGGGGTGGGTTGTGATCCCTTAATCCCTCCGTGTGCACCATTGATATATATATATATATATATATTTAAATTCATGTAATTTGTCTCACCGTCACCGAGGACAAGGTCGATACCAATTTAACAATAATAATACATAAACAATAACACAATAATTACAGCAGATCAGCTGACTGTGTTATTGTTCGCAATTTATAGTCTGTGACTCTATGTGTACTTCAATAGTGCAATGTCACCGAACGCATAATTATTAAGCATAAGCCGAAATCCACTGAACGCCGAAAGGGATAATACTCACAATAAAACAGTATTATACGTACTAATTTTCTTTCTTCTATTTTTATGGTTTGTGTAGCACTCCTAAATAAATCATTTATAATACTTTTATAATAATTATATAATATTCTGGGATTATTATAATAATATTAAACGTATAAGGAAAGTGAAAATTGTATTGATTTTAAAATATGTTCTCTTTATTTTAATTTCTATTAATTGTACCTGTATGAAAACACTGCTTTCGGTATATAATATAAGTGGTGAAATTATCATAACTCATAAAGTCATAAGTAACAAGTAAGGCAGGTTTTCCGTATATAATTACATTTAATTGATATTATGTTCCAGCCTTCCAGGTATAATTTTTCAAAATTACTTACAGTGTTCTTAAGGTGCAGGAAAAACTTCTGAATTTTTAATGTAGTTTTTTTAAAAGTTAATAATCAAAACAAATACATAAATTATTATTCAAATCAGTAATCGAACATATTATACGTACTACTTATTTAAGTTATTATTTTATATTTTTACATTTTATACTTATTTTTATAGCATAACGAATTGACTATTACATTATGCTATTATTATATATAAAATTAATCTCGACTTTTGAGAAAAATATAATTATCTTGGTTAAAAGAATTAGTAATATTTCGATTTACATAAATCACTACCAAGAAATTAAAAAAAATAAATAAAACTAAAAAAATATAATTAATAATAAAATATAATTAGCCTGGTTAAGATAAAATGTTTTTTTCTTTATAATAATTTATTATTATAAAATGAAGCAATTAATATTATAAAATTTATAAGTAATATTTATATCGTACCTATACTTAAAATAAACGCCAAACTTCAATTTCAATGGATTTGTATTTCCTTAATATTTTTAATTAATTATATTAAAATTATTATTATAAATTTAAAAATAAACGCGTAATATTTATTTGAAAAATGTAATTGAGTATAATCCACCTATATTATATATATTTATTATCTATACGAGTATAAATAAAATTAGAATTAGGTATTTGTTTTTCGGTGTATTGGATTTTTATTTTTAATATAATATGTATAAATTTAAATGGTACTAAACAATTGATAGTTTTAAGTTTTAACACGTTTAAACACCTTTGGATTTTATAAAATAATAATTAAAGATTTCCTAAATCGTCTATACGACTAAGTATGCGTAATTACATAGGAAGTATATCAACCCACACAATTTATTGACGGGTAGTAATAATTTATGATTATTAGTTTTACTTAGTATTTAATAATAATCTCACGTCGACGATATGTCATTAATTTAACGAACATAATATTATGATATACTCGTAGGCACTGAAGCAATATTATTATTATCTAATAATATTAATAATAAATTATGTGATAATATGGAAACTATCAATTGACAATTATGAAATTTGTAAAAAATGTAAATTAAAAAAATATATATATTATTAGATACACCAACACTTAATGAACATAATTTGTGAAAATTTATTATATATTATATATTTATCTATTATAATATAAAATTCGGAGAGAAATGAATTGAAAACAACTTATTTATATTTTACGTTACGTATTTTAATTGAATATTATAATTAATAAAATAACTATCAATACATTTGAATCTTTGATGAAAGATGAAGACTATAAATGAAGGCTATAATCTCAAATAGTTTGTATAGAGATAATTTTAAAAAATATGTACTAAAATTTGTGTTTTATATATTGTTTTATACTTTTATATTAATAAATGCTATAATACGCATATTCGGTTGAATTCGTGTGGTAGAATTAAAAACTTAACTATATTAATAATTCCTAAATAATAAACATTGTGTGTAGGTGTACAGCAGGCATGTCAAACACGCGGCCCGCGGGCCGCATACGGCCCACGGCTGATTTTTTTGCGGCCCGTGGCTCCCAATATTAATGAATAAAGTAAAAAAAAATTATAACATATTTATTTTATGTCACAACCAAAACCGTATCTAGATTTTTTTTGGGGGGTACTAAATTTTGAAAAAAATGAAATGGTTAATTTTTTTAAATGTACACTGTACTTTTTGTGTTCGTAAAGAATTGAAAAATTTGTATAAAATATTTTTTTTTATTAAAATATGTTTTTGTGCGGCCCGCATAGTTAACTATTTAATATATTTGGCCCACTTGATACTTTGAGTTTGACATGCCTGGTATACAGTATACAATAATTTTAAAATATTTTATAATAAAAATGTATGATATTATATTGTATTATTATAAGATGCGATTTCATAATTTATAACGCTATAATTTCTAACATATTTTACAAGCATATAATAATATATAATATAATGAATTAAGGACGTATTATATTAAATTAATTAAGTACATAATTTGAGTAATTATTATATTATCAACTAATATTATTGAATAATTTCACGACACGGATGGCGAGTTTATTACGCAAAGTGGTCACGATAAATTTATTATACACCACTGATGTATTTCACATTCGTAATTCGTATTATATTATCACACAAAGGTTCATACATTAGTAAAATAATAATATCTAATATTTTACCCATTGCAATGACCCCGAAATTACAAAGCCATCACGTTTGCCGCTATATCTAAGTAAAATGTTTTTTATTGAAAGTTCACTATTGATTATTGATAGAGCAATTTACATATTTATTTAAAAATTGATAACATTAATATAATGATCAAACGTTTGTTTTGTAATACACTAATAAATATAATACAGAACACATAATCTGTATAATATGTCTGATATATTATTAAAAAACTGCACCTACGCGTGAACACATGATATTAAAATTAACGCGATTGATTAGTATTATAAAAATAATTAACTTTTAAAATGTTAAATATACGAACTAAATAATAAATATATCAATATTATTAATGACGTATAATCGATATGTTTATGATTAGGTATATAATATAATTATGCTAATATAAGATAATTTTAAAAATTAATTACATAATTAATTATTTTATGAAAAATAGCTTGTGGAAAATATTGTAATAGTATCCAAGTTACAATAATTAGACAACAAAATCCACGAAAAATGTACTTTTATTTAGTAAATAAAAATATTTAGGCCATCTTTAGTACTACCTACATGGCTACATGTAAATCAGTCTGCATTTGGAATTGAAAATAGCAACATTATTGCTTAAATACATAACTTACTATTTGTTAAATAAAAGTACATTTTCTATGGATTAGGCGGTGTCTTTTTACTTTTTAGTTATTAATTTATTATTATTATCTAATTAATTCCATAAATATTTAATATCATAATTGAATAAATAAATATAATCCGTACACCATACAAATTATTAAATTCCAGTATTTAATTTAACCCCTAGTATTTAAAAATTATTTATTGAAGTCTACTCTTATTCTAAATTCAGATTGCTAAAATCTAATAAAAATTAAAAATTAATACAATATATTTATTAAAATTCAGTAGAATATTTTTTTATCGATATGACAATCCATAAAATATTAAAATACCGCAAAATAATATTTAAAAACAAAAATAATCCATTACACTCATGTCAATAACAAATATTTCCCATTTTTCATTTTACAATCAATAACAATATGATGTCAAATATTTATTATTAAATCAACAAAATAACAAATAATAAATATTTTAAGTATACTTAATATACAAAAATCACTTTATTTCCTATGAGTTATAAAGATTTTTGACAAAGATAAATCCAATAACCGGTTTGTAGTAATATTTCGTCGTAGAAAATTATTTATTTGTATAGCAGAGTATTATATTTTCTCTGCCTGACAAATTCCTGAAATCATTGTTGTCTGCTTTACTGACCCAATGTCCCTCAAATATTGTTTACAATATTCGGTTTCATGTATTTATTTTAAAAATTGAAGATCCTTCTTATTGCGCATTAATAATTTAAAACAACATAAATCAAATAAACGTAATATTTGATTTTCCATAACCAATAAAAATCATCTTTGCGTTTATCAAAAAATCACTCAAAGTGTTATTATTATATTTTTAATTAACTTTTCAAACCTACCTACCAACTAATATGATTTCATATAACAATCAAAATACTACAAAAGTACAATACGAATAGATTGCTTAAATTACATAATACATACACTAAGTTTAATTTCAATATTTTTAACTGATATATACAACCTAATTAATTATTTGAAATTTCACAGGCAATATTCAACTTTCTAAATATGTATTTAGTAATTTTCTATTACATTTAAACATTTAATTTACATTGATTAGTAAACAACAAAGATCAAGTTATAACTATATACGGACAATAACAATATATCTATATTGTATAATATATAATATAAAAAAATAACTATAAAATATATTATACCGCGTTTGTAAAACAACTCGTCAACTCCAATATACGTACTTATACCAATCTTTGAATTTTTAAAGATAGGATTTGCCTTTAAAATTGTCCATGTTTATGTTTGTATAGTGACCTTTGGATTTTCGATTACAATAATATAATAAATAATGTGTGTACAAATAAAAAATTTAATTTTAGATTAATTAAATTATATAGGTATGATAAAAAAATAAATACTAAGTACACAAAAATGACCTTTAAATCTGTGCGAAGTGTTTATAGTTCTATTTGTTAAATGTCTTTAATATTTTCAAAGAAGTTAATAATTTTTTAAATATTTTACACTGAATTAAATTATACTTATAAGAATAACTTCTATTTTCTAGTCATCATTTCCAATTTAATATTTAAATTAATTTCTTACATAAAATATAACATATATTATATATATGTATTGTATATATATATATATATATATATCTGTGATTTTTAAAAATTTTAAGTACGTTTATATAAAATCTTAATATTAAAATATATTAATTTTGAAATAAATAGATGAAAAATAATTGTGCGACACTAATTAAAATATAATATTTTCATATTTTTTCTAAAAAAATTTTAATTTAATTTTTATTAAAAAAAAATTATATTTATTTTTTATTTAATTTTAAATACTTTTAATTTAATTTTTTAATTTTCTTTTTTTTTTTGTATTATATTATATCTTATTTTTTTTTTTTTATCATCATTAATTATATCTTAGTAATTTCATTTACATTGAATTTACACTATATACATTAAATTTCATTACACATTTACACGATAATTATAGTACCTAGATATTCAAATATATATATATATAATATACTCGTATATATTTCATATTCAATATTTATTTTAAAACATTGTGCATTATATTAAATTAAATACATTTGTTTGAAAAATCTTAAAATTTTAAGACGATTGGAATATTAGTCCAGTTTAGTTATTAAAATAATATTATAATTATTATAGTATTATATAGTTTCTACTTTCTTTACTCTTTTATCAATATAACCTCTAAAAATAAACACAAAAATATATATACGACAACGTAATACAAATAATATATTATATTGACTAATGAAAATAATTAACTGCGTATTACACCGAGTACATAGAAATAACGATGTATTATTTACATTTCCACGATGTAAGCCAATATTAGATTTAGTTATTAAAATAATTTATAACAATATATTATTATTCGTTATATATTATATAATATTCAGAAAACTATAATAGCAATTAAATGGTACAAAGACGTATAAACGTACGATCGTAGCGGTTTCCTTAAGAATATCGGTTTCCAAATTATTGCATATAACGTATTATACTTATACATATTATATACTACTACTACATAATGTGATAAAATTCATATAATGTAAAATTCAACGCAATTCGTTTGTTAAATTATTAATATTTTTGCGTTGCTAACATAAATTATACTTGGTTACATTTTGAAACGGGTAATATTATTTTAACCGAATCATATGTTAAAAAACTTAAACGATTTTTTTTTATATATATACGAAATTAATTAATCTCGTTTTGAAGTAGGTGATTAACTAAATAATGTATTATTACTGAAATTAGTTATCGGAAATAATAATATTTAATACATTTATATTTTTTATTCATTAACATAATCATAATTTATGATTTAGGTACATATTATATTATTATACATCACGCTTAAAATGTAGATATTAAAAATATTATTATATTATACGGTGTACTTATATATAAAAAAAAAAAAATTATATAATCCTAACGACAAATACGGAAAATGTTTATTCAGTCTATACTGCTATTATTATATTAATTATTATTATTTATTGTTTGTTACACATAATACGATATACCTACGCGATATTTAGTAAAGCAAAGTTACATAAAATGTTTGACAATATAATTAGGTACCTATATATATTTTATTTTACACGTAGGTACATTATACGTCATACGTGTAATTATCTAATTGTGAAAATAAATTAAATTATATAATTTATAAACAACGTACTGAGAATATTTACGAAGTATGAATTGATATTATAATAAAATTATTGTATTATTCAAATTTAATTAATTACATCATAAGTAAGATATACACAGGTATTGTGTTTAATTTCGTTGTACATAAAATCGTTGTAAAAATATTGTTATTAACACGCATTCAATAGGGTTATTTTGCAACATTCTTGTTTATACATTTTAATAAAAATCTCTGTGTAGGTTTACTATATTATATAGTATAGACTTATATAGGTACGTTGTTTATATGAGTTGCACACTGGGAATTATATTAATTTTTAATTTATGATATTTGATAATCATTTTTTGCCTAACATTTTGTTCAATCTTATAAAACTATATATGTGTAATATTATTATTATATTTGTTTCCGTTATGCACGTTAGACACGTGATTTTTAATCATTCATTATTTAGCTAATTGATAATTATAAAAAAATTAACAAAATATTATTTATAATTATAACATATTAGATGTAAATCAAATTAGTACTAATAATAGTTTAGGCGGGTATAAACATGCAATTTTTAATAATTATTCATATGATTGTCTATGGTATATTAAAGTATCAACCACTATCGAATAATTCATAATAATAATCATATAGTAAATCATAAAAGTCGTTGTCATTTTGACATGAAAATTAAAAAAAAAGAACTTAAAAGTACACGCCATTTGATTTACCATCATAAAAATATAAAATATATAAGTGAATATTTCCAATTATTTTAACTTGTTTTCAATAAATATAATATGAAATTATTTTATTGCATAAATTAATAATTATTATTATATCTATTGAACAAAACTATTATTATTAGTTCTTACTATTTTTTACATTTATAGAGGCAATCGTTTTTAACAGGTTTCGTCTGTTGAAGGGAATAATATTTAAAAATTTGATTGTATAACAAATATGCAAAACTTGTTTATATTCCATAATTTTTTTTTTTTTTTTTTTACTTTGAACATTTAAATTAGATTGTTACCTTTAAAAATAATTATCCAAATGACCTACTATTGAAATTTTTATTTAAAAACTTATTATACTTTTCTGAATTCACAAGAATTATTTCAATTATCATTTATTTTTTCATTTTTGGTTAATTTAATTCATTTTAGTTTACTCCGTTTCCATTAGATTCAATAATCTAATAAATACAATATTTGAAACTTTTAAATCAAAACTAGACATTTCGTGTTATAATATTAAATATTTAATTAAAAATAAAATTTTTAATTATACAACTACGTGTATTGGAGTATAATATCGTAATAATTTCTAGTAAATAGAGACTTAAAATTGGTTATACTTATATAGTTATCAATAGTAGTAATATCAATAGTGAAATACCCGGATGATATACGTAAATTACAATTCATAGAATAAACGTTTAAAATTTTAGATAATATTTAAGCTGACAAATAGTATGGCAGGAAAGGGTTTTTAATAAGAGTACAATATCCCCACATGAGAAAAAATTAAGAGTATTTGTTAAATATTTAAGTGCGTGTGAAGATCATTCAACGAATGATACCAATAATAGATATAACTAAACTTAGGTTTTAATAGTGAAATTCTAGGAGCCGGGGTTTTCAAAAAAACTGTATTTCGAAAGTTAAAAAATATTATTAAAACAATTATCAAAAAAAAAAAAAAAACAACAGATTATAACTTATAATACATAATTATGTAATATAATATTATTAATTATTATAAATTATTATTATTATAATTATCAATATAAGTATTAAAATCGTGAATATATTATAATATTGTTTAATATACTACTCGTTTTATGGATATACTCGTATATACCAATGCGTGTTAAAAAATTTATTATCATAATAATAATTAATAGACTGAAATAAAGTATAGTAATTTTCAATCAAAAATAAATGTTTAAAAAATGATATGAGCTCGTTAAGAAGATAAAAAATATTATAAATAGGTACAAAGTAACATTTTCTTCGATGTCTATACATTGATATAAATTAAATTTATTAAAAACGAATTAAAAGTATAAGTTGTATATTGAATCCTTTTTTGACCTAATAAAATATATAAACCTAATTATTTTTGTACCAATTTATTAAACGTTGTAATTTTCAAGTCATATGCATAAAATCCACAAGAGTAGATAATAAGATCATGAAAATACTATACTGAATTTAAATTTTAACATAATGACATAATTCTCGTATATTTTTAGTTTATATAATTATATTTATATTATAATTTATATTTTTAGCATAATTATTTTTATGTAAGTATTACCTAAGTACTTATCCAACAAAAACATTATTGGTTATAAACATCAGTTATCACATAACAGCATTAAAATAGCCATAAAAGTAAAATTTTTGTACCTATTTTAACATGTCTATAATAGATACCTAATTAATTATGTATTGAATATTATAATAAGCAAATTGAAATGTATGTATAAAAAATATAAAAAATAGGTAGTAAGTAGGCCTTCCTGTTTGAACTTCGATGATCTACTTAAATATAGTAACATATAAGATTATTTTTATTTAATGTTCTTATAATAAGTGTTATTTATTCTATAACTATATAATATTACAATTACCAACCTAATATAAATATATATTTAATTTAAAAAATATTATTATATCATACGATACAATGGGTAAGTGTCATTCATAACCTTTATAATTCCATTGAGTATAATTATTAATTAATATTTTGATAATATAGTAATTATTTTATATAGTAACGTACAAGTACCTACATATGTTTATTTTAAAATTAATTGTTGATATAACAATAAGTATTTTTTTTTTTTTTTTTTTTTTTTATCATTTTATACCTCTGAATCTATTATACATATTCTATAAACTGTATATATTCAAATTTAAATAATACCGTACTATACTTATAATAATTACATTATTATATTTATATGTATTATCAATTATCATTCATTATAGTTTTATCTACACTATATTATTATAAAGTAAAAATTTAATGATAACCTATTAATATAGAAGTAGGAATGTATATTACCAAATATTGCATTTATATTATCTACCTAATAACTAATCTATAAATATAAATTTTATTATTTATCAAGTATTAAAATGTTATTAATAGCATATTGATAATTTAAAATAAACGTAAGTTAAAAAATTTAAATTTCTAAAATCATATAATCTATAATTAGAAATTTAACATTTTCAGTCATTCATGTATATTATGTATATTCATGTATGCTACATTATATAATATATTTTCAAATAAACACAAAAAATTTATTATTCGTGAATATTATAATGAATAAAATAATAATCTAAACAAAATCAAAATAAGTATACAAACTATCGTCCTAAATTCCTTGTGCATTAATAATTAGTAAAATATATGAACAAATTTAAAAATGAATAAGTATTCCACTATATAAAATAGTCCAAAAATGACAATTTCTAACAGTCAAAACAAAGTTTTCAAATATATAGGTACAAATATTTGTTTACATTTAATTATTTTCTGTTCTAAAAGACTAATGTTACATAATATTATGTAAATTTTATATAGGTATCATAATAGAAGATACGAATCACCAATTAATTAATCAGCTTTTATCATTCACTACTATTCAGTAACCACCGGTAACAATATTAGCATTATTAGAGCATTGTTTATATAAAAATTAAATATTTCATAGATATTATTTTAATAATTTTCAAATTAATTTAGTATACAACGATTTTTAATTTAATAATGTATCAACTATTTATTTTAAAATTTATTGAACAAAAATATAAAGACCACTAATAACCATAATATAAGACTTACATAATTTGTAAAAAAAAAAAAAAAATAATAATCATTTTTTCTAATAGTATGAAATGTTTATTTATTATTTTTGGGAAATAAAATTATAACATTATATAGGTAATCTTTAACTAGAAAACTTATACAAAACCATAATATATAATATTCTATTATTGTTATTATTATTAATATTATTATTTTTATGATTATGATTATGATTATGATTATGATTATGATTATAATTATTATTATTATTTTATTTATTTAGGACTTCAAATACAAGGTTCATTAGCCCATATTAATATATTATTATTATTATTATTGTTTTTGTTGTTGTTGCAATTGTTATTATTATTATCATATAGTTTAATTAGTAATTGATAATATATATAAAAAATAATTATATTTGCACATATAAAAAAATATTTCTATAAGTATTATCTACGTAATAACTTTTTTTATTTTGTATTATCTATATCCTATTCGTAAATAACAGAAATGGTCCATTTGATAATTTATGTCTATATTTAATATTATCTTTAATATTCTTGGCACTACATCATAGATCACGAGTTTAATATTATCTAGGTAATATAAATAATCATATTATCATAGCTTCCTGACTTTGGGATATTTTTTTAATATGAAATTAAATACATTCACCGTAAACACTGTTATGACGTTATTATACGCAAATTATTATTAGAGACTCGAGAGAAATAATACAAATAAGTATTACCTACATTTAACATTGATTTTAAATTCATAACAAAATAGGTGTGACGCAGTACCGATTTGGTATGAATAAAATGTATTTTAAATTACTAATACAATTCGTCAGTTTTTCAGTTGATATAAAAGAAAACAATCTTATAAAATGATTTGTACTCGATATAACAATATTGCATTATATATTTTTTCTTTATGATAATTATTTAATGAAATAAAATTTTTTAAGTAGTACCTAATAAATAATAGTATGCTAT
Source organism: Tetraneura akinire (assembly GCA_021307375.1). Classification (NCBI taxonomy): domain Eukaryota; kingdom Metazoa; phylum Arthropoda; class Insecta; order Hemiptera; family Aphididae; genus Tetraneura; species Tetraneura akinire. Next base: position 5,931,040 of record JAIUCT010000016.1, on the reverse strand, counting down.
ACGTACCGTTGTGATCACCAAACCTTGAATACATTATGATATAGGTACAGTGGCATACTGGCATGCGCTACAGACTAAAGTCGCCTTGAAGAACTTATTAAAACCATAAATAAATTTACCGTTTTACTGTCTTTGTTAATATTACTAGTTTAAAATTTAAACAGCAAAAATTAAGTTCGTTAAACTTGTATTATGAACAATTATTATTTGCGTACATTATATTATATTACGTATAAAACACTTGTATTACGAGTACATTACAGTATAATATTTTCATGCGTATTCAGTATTTATGTTATGAATTTATGATCCTATAATAAAAAATTAATCACATTTTTATATCCACTCCGACACATCATAGTGTTAATAAAATGTATGTTTATAATTGTTATTATTCAACTATGCATAGCACAATAATAATAAATGTATTTTGAATTAATGTTAAATTCATTAGTTTAAACTTTTAATTATAACAATATTTTCTATAATAGTTTTATTACACGTACATGATAATTTGAGTAGAAAATATTCTTCATAACAATTTTACCGTTATATAAAATTTAAATATCTTGTATATATTTCACAAAAAAAAAAAAATAGTAAAAAAAAAAATCAATTTATTATCTTATAAATAAAGTTTTTGATAATATTAATTTTGTAGTGGGTTTTATATTCTGATTTTATACATTTTAAACGTTATAATCAAAATGATAACGATTTTATAATAAGAATATACCACTGTATAATATGTGTATGCATGGTAGAACCGTAGAGGTAATGGTATTAAAACTTTTCTTTCCTATATTTTTACGTGGTTCATTTCAACTAGTTATAGTTTAGGATTTTACTTAATTAAATTTTTAAATTTAAAAATATGTCAAAAATTGTCTTACATGAAACATAATTCATTTTTTTTTTTTTGTTATCAATACATATAGGTATATTTATATCAAAAGTAAAGCGTCTTATATTTTGTTATTTTAATATCATCATACTCATAATACAGTGGCGTACTGGCGTATTTTGAACCAAATTATGGGGGGAGGTTCTAAATTTATATATTAGAAATTAGTGAAAATTTAAATCAAAACCAATACTTACCTATATATTATATGTATTGAACTTCGCTCAGAATCGTTTTTCGAACGCAATGATTTATCATGCGAAGCGAATACACAATAAAATGTTTAAGTTGCTATAAGACTAAATCTAAATAACCTATTTTTACTATATGATTTATATTTTTCTATGATTGTCATAAAATAAGTAAAATCAAGTTTATCAAAATAATAGTTTCTATAAATTATAATATTTTTTTTAACAGTTTTTCCTACCCTATAAGATAACTATTAGGAAATTTGAAAATAGACCTACACGAGACACGCCGAACTGATTAATAGGACTATTAATTCTAGGAAATTGTTTACTGAATGCTATTAGTGGTAATCGGATCAATATTTTCTCCCAAAATAGTATCTTCTTACAAAAAAAAAAAAAATAAACTACATATCATTGTAAAATATATTAAAATATTAAATTACATTGTTTTGGTAGATAACAGATTAGAATGGAATGTTATAAATTAAATTCTATTAACTATATATTATAATATTTGTAGTAGTGTACATAAGCGTAATAAGTAATTATATAAGTATTAAAGTATACAAATTACAAAGTGCAATTTTTAAATGAAGGTGTAACAACAGTAAGACGTACATTATCATAATGAATACTTTGTCATACTACCTTAACAGAAATCATAATATAAAACTTTACCTATATTTAATTCGATAAGTATAAAGTACCTACATAAAAAATATTATCTAACCAGAAATCAAAATAATAAAATATTAAAACAATAGACATCATAGGTATTTTAGAAATATCAAATAAGTTACAAACTAATATTATAAAAATTAAAATTTAGATTCTGAACGAAGCAAACAATGTATTGGTATTATAATGATGCGTCATTTTTTTTATGTAGTACCTATATACTTTTTCGACCCAAAATAATGCTCTGATTTTCACAAATAGCATATGTCTTAAGATTTTTCTAATATTTGGAAATACATTAAGATATATATAAGTATGCATCAATAATATTTTGAAATATTTTCCAATTTTTTTGGATTTTCTATTAATTTTTATTGTAAAAGTATTGAGAAATAATAAGAATAATATTCGTATGGATTTTTAGATTTCGTTTAAACTAAATATATCAACTTTAAACAGTTATAAAAAAAAATTGAGACTTGGGATTTATCTAATATTTTGATTTGTTGTTAAGTAATACGTAAGTATACTTCAATGAAATTTTCAGACCTTAATGCCCAAAATTGCCAATTTTATCAAACATTATATATTTATATACATAAAAACAAGAACTTTACGTCCTATATTTTGTAGAAAAATTAACGTATTTAAATTTTAATACATATACGAATATATAATACCCATGTGAACACTCGAAATAATTTTCAAATCTCTAACTTTAAATTTTCCTGAGTTATCGTAAAATATTAAAACCGCATTCGTCAAAATCTACTAATAACTTTTATTGTAACGTATATCAATTGATAATTTTTTTTATATTTCTTTTTTCTAGGTATATACGAGTACACCGCTATCTTTAAATAAGAGTATTGAGTATACCTAAATATATTAAGCAAAAAATTATAATTAACTAATACCTAGTTTAATCCTTACATCTAACTCCCTCTTTTCATAATCCTTTTTTTAATCGCCACTTTTCCCAAAGGTGAATCACAAGGATGTACTCCAATAAAATAAAATAATATTATAAAACCAAATCATGTGTAGGCATAAAAACTTACAGGAAAAAAAATATATTACATAACGCAAATATGTACAGGAGTTTAAAAATTAATAATATTTTAATATTCATATATTTTAAAATGTAAATAGAGATGGGCCATAATTTTCTATTATTCTATCGATTCGTCATTCATAAATCATAATACACATTTTCATAATTCAGTAGTGTCTACAGAATACCTGTCCAATAAGAATAATAAATAAGATATTCGCTCAAGACATTATGAAAATTATTACCCATCCAAATGATTTGAAGACTAAAAAGAATTATATTATAATGATTTTTTACTAATTACTAAATAACAATAATAATAATAATAAAAAAAAAATAATAATAATATTAATAATAATGAGAAATAGGTAATAACAATAATAGTGATATTACATAAAAAAAAACGAAAATTTTATTTTATTTATCTACCCTTAAGGGGTACAAAATTGTACTAATTAATTACGTACATTAAAAAAATATAATAAGAATAAAATTATAACTATTTTTAAAGTATTAAATATATATATTATAATAATTATTCATATTTTAATTTTAGATTTGGTTAAACGATGACTATCCTTGTATAACCGCATTTATTTTATACAATATTATACGCATTATAATATTTATAATACGTAATATAATATAATAATTATAATATTACATTACTTAGAAAAAATTTGAGCTCAAATAGTACCTACTTCTCTTTTCCTAATGTACACAAATACATTTGCAGTTTATTGGTTTTAACCACGATTATCTACACCTAACCGTGGTTTTAACTAATTGACTTCATGTAGAAAACTTTGTTTAATTCAAAGAAATTTTTTCATTTAGTACTAAAACCACGATGTAGTGAAGATAAGGTGACACCACTCCGACCAAATGTGGGTCTAAAAATTACGGCATTTTGGTAGTACAATTTTGTCACCCAGGCAGCGCCACCATTCGACCGGAGGCCGATTTTTATATGAAATTAATAGGGATTTTTTTACATATTTTTATTTATTATTATTTTATAATTTATAAGAATTAAAAAATATAATGTTTCTATTATTAGTAGATTCACCATAATCAGTTTTTAAACTATTTATGCAAATATAACATTTTATACTTCTCATTAACTTCTTTGTTATGTATCTATAAAACATATTTTAACAGCAATTTAATATAAATTTAGTTTATTATAGTAACTAATTTTACCCTGCTAAAAAATAAACTACACATTCAAAAACTATTGATTGTGTTACTTTAGAATAATCATGGTCTTTAAAAACATCGTCCAATTTTCCCATTGACCATCTTCAACAATTTCATTATATTTATAATATTTGATGAGATGTTTTTATACAACAAGTAATGTTTCTTAATTAATTAAAAATAAATAATGTAAAAAAAAAAATTATTTATGCTCGTGTGTATTACTATTATAATTTATAAAGTAAAAGTATAAACAAACATAGGTTGATCTATTCCTATTGCTTATGCTATAACACGATGTAGATAATATCATACATCTACATATATATCTACATCGTGGCTATAAATATAAATTCCTATAAATAACGATTATTAAAAATCATAACATATACGAGTATATGCCACAACTAGATGGCGTTGCAAGGCAGTCAGATTTTAATCGCACTTTCACGGGACAGCAAATTTATCTCGTTGTGTAACCAGCATAGATTTAATGTGTATCTTTAATCGTGCTAATAAGTAATTACCTATTATAAGTGACCACGATGTAGAGAAAATCTTCTCTATCTTCTTCACTCTCCATCTTCTCTACATCGTGTAAGTGACCCTCCTCAGATCAGTCTGCCATATACGATAAATTAAATTACAGTATTTATGTTATCAGTGGTATATCTGTGGTATGAGTCGACCACCATAATATTCTGGTTTCATATAATCTGTGCGACTGTGCTATAACCGTGGTTTCGTTTGACCATGACCGTTAAAAAAATATATTTTGTTAATATTTTGATAACGCATTGAATCATTCCATGTATTACGATTTACGAAACATTGAAAGTGAAACGTCAGACGTTCATGAGTTTTTATCTAGCGTTTCTGCCTTCTGGTATCTGGTTACGTACAGTTGGCGGTCATTTGAGTATTGTACTATTGTACTAAATGCTAATTTTTTTGTATTTTTGTAGTAATGTAATTGTATTGACGTAATGAGTGACAATTGTAATATGTGATGTAAGTTTAAAAAAAAATTATTTTTCCGTCATATTAAACAAGTTTACATTTCACTTTTTCGGTTCTTAACTTTTGGCTATAAGCTATTACACAATAACAAATGTATAGAACAAAGTGATTTTTACTTACTGCCCATTTTTTACGTAC
>JAIUCT010000016.1:5891512-5905852 GCA_021307375.1 Tetraneura akinire | reverse complement strand
TTAAGAGTAAACATATATAAAAATATAGTTATAATGAAAAATAAAAACCATATATATTTGTTATTCTACCCAAATCCCATTGGTTTTTTAATATAAATACTTCCAAAATTAATTTTTGGTCGTCAACACTGCATTCTATATTTTCTATATACTCGTACGATATGAAAAAAAAAATTACTTATTTTTTATGACACATTTTATTCAGTACATTAATTACTTATTATAGTCTTCCATTGGTAGTTAAATTTGAGTGACTTACTCCTACTTTCATAGGAAATAATTGTTTTCTTGACATTTTGAACGTGTATATTATGCAATTTAAGAAACACATTGTAAAGATGAAATTCAAATGGCAGTTGTGCATCAACAATGAACTGGTGTACTCGGTGGTGGTTTTATAGCTGCACGCTCTATACAAATAAGTCATTATTATTTACTTTTTAATATACCTATATTAAATGCTCATTTAATTATTGCCGGTCGGTATATGCCATTTATCCTATACATGGATTCAAATTTATGCTTCTGTAGTTGTGGTCCAACAATGTACTCGAGCCTTCACCCATATGTTTTTATAGCTGTACGCTGTATAAACATAAAAATTATTATTTACTTTTTAATACATGTTTTCTTTGTTACATTAAACGAATAGCATATGTTTCCGGTTGGAAAGTGGATGTTCTTGGTACTTTATTTAGGTCATTTTTAACCTAACCTAACCTAACCTCATGTATTTCAACAACCATCGCATCTTGCGGTGGTGTACTGTCGACGTGCACAACTTCCACACCAGATGGAATGTCACTTTCTTGGCTAATATCAATAACCACAATTTCGTCAACTTCCATGGCATCCTGTAAATAAATAAAAAATAATAATAAAAAAAAAATTAAAAATCAAACGTCATAAATTTTTATACTTACTTCCAGTTCATTGCCCTGAGGTAACGGCAAATCATCTGGTTGTACAATGACTACTTCTTCATCAGGTTGTACAATAACTAATTCTACAGTGATTACCTCTCTCTCAACCAACATATTCTGTTGTTGGTTGATGTGCCGCCACTCTTCGACAGCATTCTAAAAATATAAAATACATATATATATATATATATTAATTAAAATAAAATAAACAAAAATATGAAACATATAGCACAAAATGTGTAAGGAAAAAATTAAATATACACATTAAGTGTTCTTACACATCTACCTGTTAAAACAACAAAATAAAAAATTAATAACGATTAATGAGGAAAATTAAAAAAAAAAAAAAAAAATGTAAAACAAAAAATATGTAAAATATTTTACACAATCAATGAACAGCAATAATTACTTAAGAAGCAAATTTGCTTAAATACTATACAAATATTGTACACTTACATAATAAACTTATATAAAGAAATTAAGTAAAAGAACAAAAATTATTATGAAAATTTAAAACACAATATATTTATGAATGTGAATGAATTAATTGTACATAGTAATTACTATAAAACCATTAAGTCACTTACTTAATGAAAAAACTGTAAAAAACATGAATAATATATAATAAATTTAACAATACATTGCTATATACTTACATATAAACCTGTGTGAAGAAATTAAGTAAAAGAATAAAAATTATTATGAAAATTTAAACACAATATATTTATGAATGTGTGTGAATTAATTGTACATGTTAATTACTATAAAACTATCAGTTTATTTACTTACAGAAAAAGCTGTAAAATTCATGAAAAATATATAATAAATTTAACAATACATTGCTATATACTCACATATAAACCTGTGTAATGGAATTTATTATTTAAATTATTATGAAAATTTCAATACAATATAATAATGAACCTATGATAAATAATATAAATGTATATCACAATAAAACCATTAAGTTATTTACTTACAGTAATATCTGTAAAAAACATGTAAAATATATAATATATTACAAAATACATAGCTATATACTTACATATAAACCCGAATAAAGAAATTTAGTAAAAGAACAAATATTATTATGAAAATTGATTATCATCAAAATTATGAATGAGTGTGTGTGTGAATTAATTGTATATGTTTTTTTATTATAAAACCACTAAGTTATTTACATGCTGAAAAAGCTATAAAAAACACGAAAAAAAATTAATATTATAAAAAACAATGCATTGACGTTAAATGATATTCAAGAAACAAATATTTTATAATTACCATAAAAATACTATAGTCGCATATAAACCTGTGTAAAGAAAATTAGTAAAAGAACAAAAATTATTATGAAAATTACAATACAATATAATTATGAACCTGTGATAAATAATATACATGTATATCACAATAAAACCATTAAGTTATTTACTTACAGAAATATCTGTAAAAAACATGGAATGTGTGTGAATTAATTGTACACGTTAATTACTATAAAACTATCAATTTTTTTACTTACAGAAAAAGCTGTAAAAAACACATAGTGAAATTATATTCATAATTACTATAAGTATATGTTGAATTCACATGAAGACCAATATAAAAAAAATTGGGAAAAGAACAAAAATTATTGTGAAAATTTTAACACAATATATTAATGTATGTGTGTGAATTAAATGTACATGTTTATTACTATAAAACCATTAAGTTATTAACGGACAGAAAAAGCTGTAAAAAAACACAAAAAACATATGAAATGTGTTATGGACAGTTAATGATATTCATAAAACAAATATCCTTAATTACAATAAGAATATGTTGTACTTACATATGTTAGATATAACAACAACATATAATTAATGAATATGTATGCCAACAATTTTATAACATCATACACAGTATTAAAATATGTTTTTATACCGGATATGTTGTTAGCAATTAAATAAATACTTACACAATAATCTAGAATTGTAAAAAATTTCTATTATACAGGACAAAAAACATGTTGTGCTATACATACATATGTTTGTTTTAGAAATATTTATATAGTATACTCACAATTGTCGGTATAGCTCTTCTATTAAGTAGACTTCTTACCGCATCCATATTATAGTCATGGGGGTTAAAATGTCTAGAGCACAACATTGACGATTCAGTTACTTGTGCCAGATTGTCTTGTCTTTCAACGTATGCCACCCATTCAACTCTACGTGCGCCTATAGGAAACCTTTGGAAAGCATAAATACATGTTTTTTGAATATCAGTTTAAAAAATCGGATATATTATTAAATATTTTTAATTTTTTGAATATCTAATATAACGCAACCTAATCTAACCTAACCTAACCTCAATACATGTGGTCATTACATATATATGTCGTAGGCAAATAGTCAAATCAGACATTTTGTCAAATGCCTAGGAAAATAGTAAAAATATATATTTCGAATACAATTTTACTATTTGCCTAGTCAATTGACTAAATGCCTGTTGTGCATTAGTCAAATAGTAAAACAACGTATTCTGGAGTTGTACGCTGTTTGACCGTTTGGTGACATTTGCTTCAGCATTCAATTTTAATTTTAAAACATATATACAAATACAACGACCAAATACTGTTGTTTGTTTTGAAACATGAAATGAAATTGATTGCAAATTCCAGTTTATTATAAACACTATTACGTTATCTTTATATTAATTTGACAAATTGTAATATGGTTATCTCCATCACTGGACATAATTATAAATTTATAAGTAATAATGGCTACAGCGTACAAGTCCAGAATAAGTTGTTTTACTATTTGATTAATGCACAACAGGCATTTAGTAAAATGCCTAGCCATTTAGTAAAATGACTAGGCATTTAGTCAAATGTCTAGGCAAATAGTAAAATTGTATTCGAACTATATTTTTTTACTATTTGCCTAGGCATTTGATAAAATGCCTGATTTGACTATATGCCTACGACATATATATATATATATATTTTAAATTTTTTATTGATTAGAAAAATAAATTATATTATAAAATCACCTGTGTGTCGCTATATTGTCGGGAAGACGACCGCATAAAATACAATATTTGACCATTATCGATATTCAATATTAAACGATCGAAAAAGTTCACAACACCAACGTGTCAGCGTCAATCGTCACAAAATATGTCTATAAAAACGATGTCAAGTCAATATAAAACAATAAATTTATTATAAGTTCTGAAGTTGCCTTGGAAATTACTCGGTAGGCACGTTTTTGTTTTCGCTGTGGATAAAGACCATGGCTATAGATAATATGGTTACCGAACGGCCTATGTTAAACACAACGAAGAATCGAGCCAGAATGTTCTTGAAAAGTCACGTGACCAATAAGAGCAGACTCAAGCGCAACCTACCGACAGAAAAGTTAAACTTAGATTTTACTCATATGGTAATGTTAATGTTCATAATTTTCCATAACATACATATTCACAAGAATATGTAAAAGATCATGATTGTCAATGATGAATAATTAAATATAATAATTAAAGAATAGTGTTCAATGAAGATTTATTTTTATCACAGACCAAATTAGTATTCATAAAATTTACCTGAAATACCTGAAACTGAATAATAAAGATATAAATTAATTAACTACAAACATTTTGTGTGGTTATAGGTTTTTATAATGATATTTGGCCATCATTTAGTACTCATTTAAATTAAAATAAACAATTAATTGGTCATAAAAAGTAAATTAAATTTCTTTTGGCAGTTTAACTAATTATTAAATTACAATAGGTAGCGTTATTTCTTTGGCCCTCTTGAACACATTTCATGTAATGAAGTTAACACATTTTGATGATAAAATTATGTTTTTAAATCAATGACGGTTAGTGCCACGAGCTTGTGTTTTAATCTAAAACATTAGGAAAATTACCTATAACTTTATAAGAAACTGAAATTAAATATAAATAATATTGGGTTCAAAGTTGGTTAATTAATTATCTGGGAAATGATATATAAAAAATAAACTGCAGCTGGTACATATTATGTTTTGTGTCCCGATCAATAATATAAAATTGTATACGCATCTTGATTATTTGACTTAAACTATATGTTAAAGTTGGGCACACATGAATTGTGCCATTTGTTTTTTTTAGGGAACCTTAAATTAATCCATATTTTTTTTTATTATGTAATCATTATTGTCATTGTGTATGATTAAATGTCTGTAGTCTCATGGGCGCAAATAAGAGGGGCTTGGGGTGCTTACTGCTTTAGCCCCCTCAAAATGTTTTATAGCCCCCCACCCAAATATTGAAGATGTACCTTTACAGTAATTTTGTAATATAAATAATCAGTTATAAGTTTATTACTGATTAAGTCTATTACATCAGAATATATATTAATATTATTATTGGGTATAGTTAATATTTATGAATTATTATAATTTGTTTTATTGATTAAAAGTATATTAATATTATTGCTTATTTTTCTAATTATAGAAGGCTAGTATAAATATAGTAAATTTATTATTCACAATGGTACGTGTAATCAGGGGCAGTTCCAGAGACTTGGTTGGGGGGTGCCAAGTCAAAATTTTGGGATAACTTTATAACAAAAAAAAACAACAAATTTTTACTACCATAATGATACGTAATAATGTAATTTTGTTTTTAACAGTATACAATTTTTTTAAATACGGTCCTGGGAGGGGGCCATGGCCCTTGGAACCGCCCCTGCGTGTAATACGTGTATGTGAAGTATATTTTCATTTCCTGGACACACAATATGTCGATGCCAGTGATTATGGGTTTTTTTTTTGGCGTTTTATTTTTTCTGCTTTTGTGGTGCCGAAGTTCATTTTATTATATAAAAATATATACATGCATTTGTTATTGTATTTATTACTCGTATTGTTGCACAAATTATAATATAGAAAATATTTCAAATAAAAATATAAGTATTGTATTCTATGTTTGTTGTTTATATATATGTATATATATATATATATATTAGTAGGCAGGGTAGCACCATAATGTGTATAAAAAAATTTTTAGCCCCCCAAAAAGAAAACTGAATTTGCGCCTATGTATAGTCTACACTAACCCGTATAATAATTAACAAATATTTTAATCATTATATTAATAATTATTAAAATACATTAAAAGTGCTTTTTATATAACTCCACAATATATTACTAATCTGTGAATGTTAAATTTTTAATTATCAAGAGAATTGAAATAATGGAAAAGAAAAAAAAATATTTGTTCTCTACGACTAATGAATCTCTCAAGCTACCACTGTTTCAAATAATGACTAAATTAATTGCATAGACAACTTTTTCATATATTCTTTAAAATTATTTACAACATAATAAAATAGGCACTATAAAAATAAAGATCAACGTAATTACAATGTAAAACCTTTTAAACAAAACTTAATACATTACATAATTATATGTATATATTATATATATATAAAAAAAATGTGTACAAATCAGTCCTTTAAAAATAAAAAATAATCTTGTGTATAATAATTATTGCCGTCATTATTCCATAGAAGTTATCATGTTTATCAATGATGGTAACTTTAAATTAATCCTATAATAACTTAATCTCTAAACTTTGGAAAGAGTTTGATAACACTGTCAGCCACGACAATAATACAAATGTATCATCAATCGCTGTTGTCGAGTATAAAAAGAAATTAAAAGCATTTAAATGACTCATTTACAAAATGTACAGAGTAGATACATATTGCATATGACACAATAAAATTGTACAAGCTCCTATCAATGGCACTCATACACAGCATTACAATATTTATCTATACTACATTATACGAATGAGCTTATTTATTTGTTACAATAAAAAATAGCGACTGTTAATCATCTATGTATAAATATAAATACAAAACGTATTATAGTGATGAATTTTACATCACATGTAGTTCAATGAAGTCCCGCCATTATTTTTAGGTTCTACAGCGTTCCATCGTCTTTCATCAGCCATTGTATGATTGTAGTGGTTTTGATTCATGTGTTGTTGTTGTTGTTGTTGTTGTTGTTGTTGTTGTTTGTTAATGGAATGCTGCTGATGAGGTGAACCAATACTATAACAAGATGATGTACGGTCTAATGATGTCGGACTGATACTATATGCTGTTCCCGGAGGTGCTGCATGTTTGCCTCGCTTAATGGAATGAGTGTAATCCCTAGTACCTCGTCGCCTGAGAGTAAAATCTTTTTCACCTGTTACCTGATACTGTTTCTTCCACTGAACCCAACAGTGTCTGTAAATAGGATCTACTGGACCCCAATTCCGTGAAGGTTTTATGGTACTTAGGAATTTCTGTAATAATAAAAAAAACAAATGTAATGCTCATCTTTTTAATAAATTGACAGTAATTACAGTACAACATAAATATAATGAAGTATGAAGTTCTTACTTGTGAAAAATTATAGTCTACTTGAGCAGATATCTGCCACACGGCTATGCCTATGACCAGCGACCACATAAATAAATAAACGATCCAACTAATTACATACAGCCACATGGAATCATGAGAAGTATAATCAGAATCAGTCAGAGGCATCACAAACAGACTCCAAAACTCAAACACCTATGTAAATAAGTTAATTATTTAAAACTTGATATGCACAGAACTCAATTAAATAATAATTATTCTACTACAATAAATGTATGCAATTATTGTACTGAAAATATTACAAAGTAATTATTTATACGCACGATAAACAAAATGGGTGTGCTCAACCAAATGGTCTTCCATACAAAACACAATTTGTAGCCGAGCACAAATTCAAAATCATTAGACAGTGATTCCAATCCATAAATCCACACAAATCCAATCAATTCTAGTACTGTAGACGTGACCACCATACGGCCAATAATATATTCGTCTAATAAATGGATAGCTACTAGGTTCTCCTAGAAAATCCAATAAAAATATGTATTGTATTATTTTAACGACAAAACAAGCAACTATAATGGTAATAAAATAAGTACCTACTCGTATATGAATTAAGTATAATTAAGTATATTATATTTATATGTATGTATTACCATCGATTATTGATGGTACTACATTAAAATGAATAGAATAATATAAACATTATAAAAATGATTAATAAATGTTTAGGTTATGATATTTAATATTTGAATTACTAAAATTATAAATTTTAAATAATAATACTTACAGGCAAAAGGCATAAGATTCCAATCAAAAAACACAAAAAACAAACTGTACAAGTCAATATCCACCACTTCCATTTATCTTTGGTTTCCACAGACAATCCTACAACTGCTGTATATGTGGCTGCTATCTATAAAATAATAACAGTTCACGATTAAAAAATTTTAATATTAACTTTACTATAAGTTACATAAAAAATATGTGGTATAATGCATTAATACTAGTGTACATAAACATTGTTAAACCTAACTGGTATGTTATAAATTTAAAATATAAAGTTTACAAAACGTGAGAAACTTACCAAACTTAGAAATCCAGAAAGAAATACCAAAGCATAAATTAATGTACCCCATATGTTAGAAATAATGCCATTTGCTATTAGTTCATACACAAATGTCAAAAACCAAACTTCTGAGAGCGGAGATGAATTGGGTATAAGTCCAGATTTATGCATGTCGTATATCCACATTGTCACTATTGAAACAATACTTGCACCAATGACTATACTGACCACCGTAAGCATAACCGATGTCCTATAAAATATTACAATTTATATCCATATTTTTTTTTCTTTAAAAGACTCAACTACAATTATTGTCGTCTAACTATTAAATTAAAAATTTCTAATCAATAGTAATCATGTCACATAGAACATTAAATTTAGAGTTTAAACATTTATTTTAATATTAAATAAATTTAGGAGATGACCAATTTATAGTCTTGATTTTTCTGAAAATTTTAATAGTTGAATTATTAATTTCTATAGAAATAGATATTTTATTATGAATTTATATTCCATGTAAACTGTGCCATTTTACTTTCATTACAATATCAATCATATTATATTTTTTACGGATTACCATTTAAATTTATAAATGATAATATATAATTTAATTAATTTAATAATTTCTTACGAGTTTAAAACATTAATGTTATAGGTAGAACCTAACTTTTACATATATTTGATGAAATATTGTTTAATGTTTAATTGATCAAGAAGTGATTTTTTTAAATTTTTCAATTGGCCATAAATCTTTACCATAATAATATGATTATTCTTTTTCAATTAAATACTAAAATTTTTAGAAAAATTAAGACTATAAATTGACCATCTCAAAAATGTACTTAATATTAAAAGAAAAATTTAGTATTTATTTTTATTTTAGGTACTTAAAAAAAAAAAAAATTATGATCATGAAAATAGTGAACAATTATACATAAATAAATTTAAAAAATTAGAATTTAAAAATATCTAATAAATTAAAAGTTATTGATAGAGACAAACACGACTGAGTACTGGTGTATATTGTAATTTAGTTAAATTGTCAATTCGATAGACTGTTACCCAAAAATATACGTACTCAAAGTTTAAGATTTTTGGGTAGTTTAAGACTAAAATAGATAATTATGAAAAATTTCGATCAATTTGCAATACTACAATTGTTTAAATAATGTTTTCTAAGAAATGTTTAGTTATATACATACATAACAAAACTAAGATAACAAATATGAGTGGATGTCATTTTAATTATACACAACAAAAAATAATAATAAATTGATAATTTACCAGAAAGGATTAGACTTGGAATATAAACGACCTGCACATGTTGTAATATTTCCAAATCCCAAGTGAGTCGTAAAGAAAAATTGAACTATAGCATGATACCATATCTGTAAACATATTAAAAATTTCAATAAATATTTATAAATTATAATACATAAATGTATAATAAATAAAGAATTCATAAATCTTTATAAACAAAATCTTAATATTTTGAATTGCCATACGAAGAAAAAATAAATTGTTACTTTGAATTAAAATTATAATATTGTTAGAACTAAAGAATATAGATATAAATAAATAAACATAATATTTAGGAAATTTCTGGACATAGGGCTTATCGATGAATAGGCCTTTCTTCCAGAGTTCGTTTTAAATTAGCCTCCATGTGGTAATGTATCTACGTTGAACTTTTCGTTTTCTTGTGACAATCCTAACCAAAGTTATGGTAATAATAATTATTTTTTTTTATTTTACAAGTTTTTATTGTACATTAATATTTTATTAGTTATTTAGTTAATGATTATTAACATTAAACATTGTTATTATTACACGTGTTTTCGTTGTGTTTCTGACAGAGAGTGGCTTGAAAATATTATGGAGGAAATTTTCATAAATACTGCTCAAATTTAAATAGAAGTTACAACGACAGATACATATTTAACATTTTCACTCCCAGGTGCTAAATTTTTTCCACCCTTCATTCAAGACATTAAAGAAATGTTTTGTTCATATTCTTATATAAGAAAATAAATAAAAAAATTTTAAAAAAAGAGAACAAATACAATACAGAGAATACATTTTTATTAAATAACGCCCTTCAATAATTCTATGATTAACTTTAATAAATAATAATGTTGTTATAAACTTATTCACATTTTATATTTTTATGTATTTAATAAATATTATTAGGTACATTTTTATATTCTTTGAAAAAAGGGCACATAACATACGCACGTGTATATTTTAGTTTAATAATTTAGAAAAAATCATGTATCACTTAAATCCAAAAATAAATTATTTTGTGAAGATTTTTACTATATTAATACATTCATAACAAATATTTAAAATCAAAATACTTTGCAATACACATATTGGAAACATTAATTTTCTTTTATTTCAAAACCTGCCATTTTGGTATATAGGCCCTTAGTCCGAAGAACGCCTCAATTATAGCATGTTTTTTAGGCGAGTAAATAAAATGTTATTGATACTAGTAACTAAATAATAATTTAATTTTTTAATTTATCGTAATCATTTTACTATTTAACTTCAAAACAATAATGTAGTATGTTTACTTTTTATTTCAGAGTATAATTTAAGTGTTAAAAATTTAAACCTTACATCTAATTTTAACAAATGTTCCCATTGAATTTTCAACAGTATATTCAGTCCTTGTTTATTGACGTTAAGTCCTTTGGCCAACAAAACTGCAATAGTTACAAATGTTGCAGGTACAACTAGTAATGCTGCCATTCTATAGGATTTACTATTTTTGATTAAGCTAAAAAATAAAATAATAATCAATTCATATTATATATTATTTTACTCATAATATTAATATTTAATTTAATTATAAAAATATTTTTATACTAAATACATCTTAATTCATAAAGAATAATATTGATGATGACTAGGTACAACAATTCGTTTTTATTGATATTTTAAAAATAATTGTTTGTAAAACATTACTTGATTATATTAAATAATATTAATATATTATATTTATATAAGTATAATAATATTGTAAATTGTGTTTAAAAATTACTTTAGGACCCAATCATTCTTATGAGTAAATTAATAAAAATGTAAAAGGCAATGATTAATACAAAAAAGAAATATGAACAAAGTAGTATTATTAAATATGTATATTTTAATTCCTAGTAATTAATTAATGTCAACAAATATATATAAAACTCATATGATTGTTTTTTTCTTAATATATTTATATGTAGGAATGTAAAATAAAAATTTAAAAATTCAAGATTTCAATATAATCCATAAATAAAGTAAACTTTAGTTTTTAATACCTAGTTTATGATCAAGAGTTCGTGACCAAAAATTAAGTATACGTGATAACTGATAATTCTTAATTTTTAATAACTCTAACAAAAATGTATGATGATAAACAATAATTTTATACTTAAACTATAAAAGTATAATACAACATATTTTTTTGTAATAACATTATTAGGATTTTATGGATGTTTTTAAAAGTACCGCCTATGTTTAAAATTTGTTTAATTTTCTTTTTTTAAATAGGTAATTGATTATAATAAATTTTTGTTTCCAAGATAAGCTAATTTGTATTAATATATATCAATTAATCTGTAAATTTCTAAATGTTTTTAAATAATAATCAAAATTACAAAATTATTATGTATAGATAACTTATATCATTATAAAGGTATTTAAGTTATTTATAAAATTATGCTGTAACACATGCCAATGTAACATTTATAATCATCTATACCCAGGCACTATAAAAATTATAAATGTGTTCAAACAATTTTTTCCAATATACCCTTGACCGATTAAAAAAAGTTGAATTAAACTGAAGGCTCGGTGTAGGTGTTAAAAATTGAATAATGAGGAAAAGTACCAACAGATAGTATTGTTATAAAAATAATGAAGGTGTTATTATTAAAATAGATACTATTATTTTACTGTAAAAATATTCTAAAATCAATAAATTATGAAAAATACCTTATGGCAACTATAATCCAAATGAGCAATATTAGTAGAACGTCCATTGCGATCCACTGCCAATCCAAGTGAGGGGGCTTGATAAAGGTTTGTTGAAGACATTCTTCACCAGTGTTTACATGCTGTGAAAAATAATAATAATAAAACATTATTTTTATTATCGATACTGTAATATTGTTAGATACAGAGGTGTATTTGAACAAAATTCTGGGGTCAAAAATTTTTCCCCTTTATAATAAACAATAAATTATAAATTTACTGAATAAGAATAACAAAATTAATATAAATATAAAATAAAAATAATGAACGCTTTAGTAGTTCTGGGGGAGCGAGTCCAGTACCCTTGGACCCACCCCGTAAATACGGCACTGGGTAAAATAAATTAAAAATTATTATAAATAAATTTAGATCGCAGCAGACAATATTTTCATCGTAACTACTGAAATAATAATTATATTATATAATATACACATTGGTATATAATTGTATAATATAAATTGATCATATTATTATTGTATTTTTTATATAAACAAAATTTACTATTTATAAAAATTTATATTTTACAATTTATAATATTGTGTTATTGAATTACACGAGAATTTGTTTTTTAATTATAAAAATTACTAGGTATAGGTACTCAACACAATATTTATAGTTGTAATTTAAAGCGTAGGTACACAAGAACTCTATACGTCCATAATATGGTAACATACATGGTAACATAAAACGTAATACTCACGAAAAAGTTGACAGAATTACATTCCAGGAACGGAATACTTCCCATGACGCTGCGCGAACCATAAAATAACGATAATGCCATAAATAACGGATAATAAGCTGCGAGCAAAACAGACGCTAGAACTTTTATAAAGCCAACGCCTGTTAGGTACGTATAAAAAAAAAAAAAAAAAAAATTAAATTAAAATACGATATTATTATATAATTCAAAAATAGACATATTTTGAAATTTTTTTGGTCCAAATACCTTTGAGTAAAGGCACCGCTCTCCATAGTTTGGTGGTGCCTTGTTGACAAAATTCACCGAGCGTTATCTCCAAAAATAACAGTGGCACTCCGAATACGAGAGCTATTGCTAGATACGATACCAAAAACGTGCCTAAACAGTAGAGGGGAAAAAAATACAGTTAATAAATTATTAAACGTTATTGTCTGGTATTTAAAATATTAAACTTAAACGCATCGATTTTTTTTAATAAAATAATATTAATTAAATATTCAAATGTGCGTATTAATTTATACAATGGATATAACAACATCGGTCATACGTTGGAAATATAATATTATTATATTAAATTTATTATTTATAAATATTGTAATTTATAACGTTTACAATATTATTTCTACATTTTAATAAGTAAAATATTGTATTTTACGACGCTCGTAATATAGGTTTAGGTACCTATACATAATAATAATAATATTATAATCCTCAACCTTCGTTTACTCTCCATTATGTACATTATGCTAATTAGGTGTACGATTTAATAAATTTAATAGAATATGCAACGCATTATAATAATTTATAATATTATTGTGTTGAAATTCGTTATAACATAATATAAAATAATACACCGTGTGGATGATAATACCTATATAATTTGCAGTTAATTATTGTGATTATAGCTATTGTAAATTTATAAAATGTATGTGTATACATCATAGAGAAAAACGAAGCTATCAATTTTTTAAAAAAAAAAAAAATATACACAATTACTCCGAATTCCCGAAACCTATATTTAATTAGAACAAATTATAATAATTTGTTTATTATTACCATGTTGTTTTTTCTATTGCGTATAAAAACGTAAACGTTTTGCTCAGTTTTCGTTAAAAACAATATATAATATATTTTTAATACCTGTACTCCTGTACATATTATTATTATTATTGTTTTTGTTATTATTATTATTATTATTATTATTATTATTATTATTATTATTATT
>JAIUCT010000016.1:5809172-5889297 GCA_021307375.1 Tetraneura akinire | reverse complement strand
TAATAATAATAATAATAATAATAATAATAATAATAATAATAATAATATTATTTCCACGGTCTCAGCTACAACGTTATTTTATTCTGCACGCGTATAATACGTCAGAGCGAGCGCGGCAACGAATATTGCCCAATCGGAACTATGTTATTTATTATCCACAGACTTGCAAATTATAATAAATTATTACTAACGTTATAATATTATTATGACACGTTACGCGAGTGTTAACGACTATATATAATAATATTATCGTGTTTGTATAATTAAAAAGATTTATAAAAAACGAAAAAAAAAACGAATCCTATATTGTAAATTTATAATATTTAAAATTACGCCAGAGTCCAGAAATGTAATAAAATAAATACTAAATAGCATAATATAACATTATATAATATACGCGAGTGAAAATTTAAAATTCAATAAATTCGTAGAAAAAAAAATGATAATATTTTACTGTTATCATAATATTATTATTCAGTACGCGATAATATACGTAAATCTCGTAAGTCACTTACCGCCGCCGTACAGAAACACCAGCCGAGGTAACCGCACGATGTTCGCCAGACTGACCGTCAGCGAGACGGTCATCAGGAGCGTGCCGAAACTTTGCAGACATTTTGATTTGCAGCAATAGATCTGTAAGAAAAAAAAACAATATTTTTTATTATAATACACGTGTACTACTAAAGAAAGCTCGAACACACACATATATATATTATTCAAAACGACAAAAATAATATTTTATTATATTATATAATAATACGTAATATAATAATATTTTATATTATAACATGTATACCTACGTTATAGTTGTATCGGTAGATACTGAACGGTACACTTATATACCACGAAAAAAAATACATAATACTCATATAATCAATGAAAAATAATAATACGAGTAAAATATTATCAATTGACGATAAACATGTTTTTTCAAACGCCAGCGACGCGACCGCGTTCGTATCGTGCAAATAATAGTCTGCGCACACTTGAACGACGGCCACTTAATCGTGACTATAATATATGTACCAAACTAATTACGACAATTTTTTTCAATAATTGTGCCCAAACGATATTTTATGGTTAGGTTAGCTATGAGAATTATATAGGTATATACCGATATATGTATGGGTTATGTGTGTTCCTAAAGTATTGTTATTATTATTATTATTCAAATTTTGCGATGAATAAGCGTTGTTAAAAAAATACCCACTCGCATATAGGATACAACGTATAATGCTCAAACTACATATAATACATAAGTTGCTTCTTGCAATTCGCCTCTTTAAATTGACTTAACATTTAACATCTTTTTATAATAATAATAATAATAATAATAATAATAATAATAATAATAATAATAATAATATTTATATATGTACTTATAACGAATGATATTATGGAAATCGGTGAATTCGATACCTCAATCATTCTCCCCCTCACCCCTCGTACGTATAAAATGCGTCATCGGGCGTACATATTAAAATTCCGGTACTACGCAGTGTTATTAGTATAGGTATATATTATTATTATGACGTCTATTTAACATTTTTTTTTTTTTTTTTTTATACGATACTATATTATATACAATAGGGGAAAAAACATTAGATTATTTAAAGATTATAATGTTATAGCGTAATATTATTTTCCGTTTTGTAATACATTGTTATATTGTTTTTATTTAGTTTTATATAAAATGTGTTATTAATTAATATTATTATACGTAACGTGGACGTACGAGTTTATTATAATAATGTAATAATCAAATAAAAAGATCAAGCGTCACGATATCAGCTCAAAAATGAATACGTCAATTTCTAATTTTATTTATTTTTTTTATTTTTTATCTTTCTAATCAAAAACAATGCGTAGTATTTCCCCTTCAATATATGTGTATATATAAAAAAATATATATATTAATTATTATAATTTATATTGTTTACGGTGAGGTTTTACGGAAATTTCGTTCGGGCAACGAAAAAAACACGAATATACACGTTTTCCCATACCCGTCCATCATCACAGTAAAATATCCAAATAGTGGCAAATCGCAAATACACTAAACATTATGTATTACACATGAATGATGTACACCGATGAAGATAATAAATCGTTTATGTACTCCATGACCAATCGGTAATAATACGTGGAACAACGAAACGATATTTATTATTTATACCCATATAATATTATATTATGTATTCGTATACGGACTGGTGTATGTATAGGTACCTGGTAATAGTAGAAAAACATCCGAAAGATCTTATATTCTATTACAGTCCGATGTATGTTTATACAAAAATATGTCAACTGACCGACTGTACGTATAATAATATTATAAAATTGCATTTAACCCTAGCCCATTATTATAACCACATTATCGTTATTATAACACGTTATCGACCATCGACCTTGTATGAAATATAATAAACATGAATTTTTTTTTCTCTCCAAGAACATCTCGCCACGTTTTCTATATATACCTATGCGATATCAGCCCACTACGACTTCGGTAAAACACGTCGATGCATAAGTAACAATAGTACACAATTCGTATGTACACACGCAGACACACAAAATACGTATTAGGTTGTAATGTATAATATTATAATATAATGTATTACGTTATTCAATTATCGTATAAAATATAAACTCGTAGGTCTTACTATATCACTATACAATATACTTCCCGCGTAAATTAATACAATCAATCGGTCGATGATGACTTACAAGTTACAACACGCCATACGAAATAAAAGTGAATGTTGGAATGTATATAATATATAAATATTACATGCATTAATGCATTATTGTTAAAATTACACGCAAAATCTAATCGCAAAAAATGAAAAAATAATACAAACGACTAGGTAATGATAAAATCTCTTCCAATATTATTATTATGAGAAATCTCATAAAACAAAATGCATGAACAATTCGTATTCTGTCGTATACTTAACCTAAATGTGTATAGTGTAAAAAGAAGAAAATAATTTTCGAAATACCTTCGGAAGACGGACGGACGGACGGACGGAAAGAAGAATGCAAAGCAAACGACGACGTATTAATTTAAAAGATTTATTAAATATCTATTTTAACCGCATTTCGATTTTTCGATGAGGTATACATTCACTCTTCAGAGAAAGCTGCGCGACTTGTTTATATTCAAACCGACAATATGGTATTATTATTATTATTATTATTATTATTATTACATATACGCGGTGGCCAAAGTCATCAAACTGTCTGGTATAATAATATATTAGAAGAGATAATTGACAACAAATTACAATTAATACGTATAAGTATAGTGAATGATAGATGGACTATTTTGACACTTTCCGTGTAAATAATTATTATTATATGCTTTGAGGTTTGAGCTTTCTAGTATCTTATGTCGATATAATTTATATCATAATAGTATGTAAAACGAAGAGGAATAGTATTACAGTTTTGTATCAATCATAATATTATATATTAGTTTCACTGATGATTCTAGATATTATAGAACGGTTTTTTAGAACGATATATACCTTTTTGTCGTACAAAGGTCATTTTCATTACGCATCATTTAAGTATTTCACGTCTACTTATCTACACTATTATTGTTACAAATATCAAAAGTTAAAGTCTAAACATTTAAGTAAAAAATAGTAGTTATAGATAGTGTTTTTTAATTATTATAATGCAAATAGGAAAAAACATAATATTATTCATAGATTAAAAATATACATAATTATCATGACGTAAAGTGGAAAAAACCAATAATTCTTAATCTTAACTATTCGTCCATTCAATATTAATTTAAATAGTAGAGGATGCATACAACATCCAAACTTGAATTTGAGTAAAAAATACTTCATCCAAAAATGAAACTACACACATAAGATATAAGTGTTTACAACGTTCAGTTATTTTATAAAATTGTTTTCCTTCAACGTTTTCGTATAAAAAACGATTCTAATGAAATATTTTTCGTATAAAATATATATTTCGGATAATTATTTTCGATTTAACTAATTTTAGACAAATACATAATATACCTATTTGGCCGAACTATTTTTGTGTTTAAAATTGTTCTTGTAAAATAATATATTTCTAATCAAACATTTCTCAAACACAATTTTAGACTCTGAGGTCTGAGGGAAGCGAAGAATGTCTTGGTTTTATAATGAAGTGTGTCTATTTTTATTTTTCATTTTTGCCTGTAGACACTTTTTCTACCAGAAACAATGTTCTGATATTCACTAATAGCATATGTGATATGTTTCTGGTAGGAAAGTGGATGTATTTGGGACTTTCATTAAGTTATTTTTCGAATTTCTTAAAATAGATTCTATACAATAGGAAAAACTATCAAAAAATGACGAAAATACAGCTTTTTTTACAAAAACTGAAATTTCAACGAATTCGATTTCAAATATTTCAATATTTCATGATAACTCAGGCAATTTTGAACTTGGAGACTTTTAGTGGATGTTCAAATAGGTATTGTACATACGCGATATCATTTTGGAACCGTGACGTTAATTTTTCAATAAAATATAGGACTTTGAATATTTCGTAAAATTCTCGTTTTTATGTAAGTAAATAATGTTTGATAAAATTGGCAGTTTTGGGTTATAAGATTTGAAAATTTTACTAATATATACTGACATATTACTTAACATGATATCAAAATATTAGAAAAATTCCAAGTGTTAATTTTTTTTATGATGTTTAAAGTTAAAATATCAGTAAAATCGATATTTAAAGTATTTATATGGATTTTTCTTATTATATTTCAATTTTTTACAATAATATTAAATAAAATTGACAAAAAATGTTAGTAAAGCTCAAATACATATTACTTATTTTAACTCAGTTCCAAATAATTGTGAATATTACATTAACAATTTTTTTTTTTTTTTTTTTTTTTGTATCTGTTTAAAGGATAAAAAAAAGAAGAGCTGATCCTGATACAGTGATACCGCTGTGGATTGGATACAATACTAAAGAGGATAGTGTTGAATTTTGATTAAAATTTGAATGCATTGATAAATCATTATACATTCGAAAAACGATTCTGAGCGAAGTACTGTTAGTTTTTGGTATTTAAGTGACTCATTTAAGGTTTTTATGGGCATTTATATTGAACGTACGAGTAATATAATATATCAGATAATATATCTGATGAACTTCGGTCAAAATCGTTTTCACGAATGTAATGATTTATCATAGCATATAAATTTTAATAAAACTTCAACATTATCCTCTTTACCTGTATCCCTTCTACAGCAGTATCAGCTCTTCTTTTTTTGAATTTACATAGTCCACACATTATATTATAGCCTTAGAAATATTTCACTATTAAATATCATACTATTATAATTATTATACTATAATAATTTCATACGTACACGGTACACGATACATAATGACATTAAATCAATATTTTATATTAATATATAATTTATAAATAAATTTAATATCATAATATGACCAATATAATTATTATTTATTAAAAATAAATCAAAACACAATACAGTAATAAACTATATATATATATTATACAGTAGTGACTAGTGATAGTGAATATCATTATAGATATAACAAGCACATAATGAGAATAATATTTATTCTAAATATAAATAATTAAATCAATTATAATAGTAATATGTATAATGTATATAATGATTCCTACAAAATATTATACTTATTAGTTTATTACTCATTAGTTATTCTCTATAATCTATATTTATATGAATAATATATATAATATTGATAATAATATAATAATAATATTGTATAAAATCAATTAATTTAAAAACAAATTTTTAATTAAGCGGTTATCTGAAGTAATTAAATATTACATTTAAACAACACTGTCTAGGAAATAAAAAATATTATCGGAATAAATGGAAAAGTGGATACTTTGTACAAAGTTAATAGTTTCAATAATTATATAGTTATGGTAAAATTACAAGTTAAAAAATTAAAAAAGTTGCATGTTTGTTCGACATTA
Organism: Tetraneura akinire; assembly: GCA_021307375.1. Taxonomy (NCBI): domain Eukaryota; kingdom Metazoa; phylum Arthropoda; class Insecta; order Hemiptera; family Aphididae; genus Tetraneura; species Tetraneura akinire. Next base: position 5,883,293 of record JAIUCT010000016.1, on the reverse strand, counting down.
TCATACCTCAAAATAAAAAAAATATATTTATAATAGTTTAAATAATTAATAAGTACGAAGAAAAGACATTAGTTTACATGATACATGTATATATTATAATTCTCGTTGCCATAATTTAACAAATTGTCAAAATAAATAACATTCATAATAATAATTTATAATCAACATTTTTTTAAATTTCATTTGAAGTACATGAGTATTATACCTAAAAATAATAATTATAATATATATTATGTAAATTAATGTTTTTTCTTTGTACTTATTAATTATTTTAACTATTATAATATATTTGTTATTTTTATTTAAATATGTTACTTTTTAATTTTTAAACTATTTACTTTTTACAATATAAACATGTACACTTCCCAAAATGTACAAAACTTGTTGTACAGATTGATATAAGGTATTATGATTATCGTTATTAATTTATTATTGTTAATATTAAACGTTTAAGATCAGTAATTACTAATTACTAATTACCAATTATTATGCATAATAGAATTCATATTATTATGAGGTTAAACGATTAAAATAATTAATTAAACATTTATTATTATATAAATTCTACTGCGCCACTTTGATACGTGTATAATAATACGTATTATTAATTAATTATGTATTTTAGATATTTTATATACCAATTATATACATTATTATAATGGTATTTATTATACTTTTTAAATGGATTTATTATTATTGAACAATTTATTAATTAATTTAATATTTTAATATTTTACTGCTTGAATAATGTTAAACGTGAATATCGATATAATTTTTTAAGAAGCGTATTCTAATATATTATAAATCTCTTTGGACATTTCTAAAAAAAAAATAAATAATTGAATTATTATAGTATGTACATCGTAACTTTATGTCACATGCCTACTACTTGACGTATAATTCTGACGTATTTCCAATAAATCCGACCACTCGACGGTATTATATAAACACGTAAATGCAAAATAAGTAATTCGTAAAATATAATTTCGTTTTAAAACTCGCACGGTGTATATACACGTGTATAAAATATGTCAAACATAACATTATACACCGTTTTATCTTGTTCAATTTAATTGTCTATACAATATTACGAGATAATATTGTGGCCTCGCGCAATTATTATAAAATATGATATTGCGTTCGCATGAGTTTCATCGGTGGACAACATTTACGAGAATACATAAACATTTCCGGTAAAATTAGCGAATTACAAACATAATACGAGTTATATTATCGCGTAGATATGAAAAATGCGACGCATAAAAATGCAATGTTATGTAAAAAAAAAATCACGAAATTCATCACGCACACACACAGTACGACGTGAATTACAAAAACGGACGATATAATTTCTGTGTATATATTATAAAAATACAATATAATATTACAAGCGCGTTTAATTGTACACTGGAAGATTATCGAATATTATACGTACGTTATATTTTATTACCTTATAATAAATAATCGAGTAAAATTATTAATACAGTGATAATATTTCGAATGTAAACTACGCGCAAGTTAAAAATTACCCGTTTTACTAAACGTGCAGTATTCCGAAAAGATAATCGGCAAATTATTAAAATTTTTATACGTGCGTATTTCATCGCACTCGTATATTATACCGCGGCCGGCAGCAGCGGAGAACACCGCGAGATTCGCATAACTCGGTTTGCGATTACATTTCTACTCGCAGAGTTTCAGACGCACGTTTTTTTTTTCTTTTTTTCATCGTAACGCGTTGTTTATAATATTATAATAACATAATAATAATAAATCTAAACGACACAACACGGGCAAAGTTATATCGCTTCCGCGGCAGGCAAATTAAATGGGTATTTTTATTTATTTATTTATTTAAAATAATACAGACGCGTGTGATATCACGACGTTATTATTTTACGTTTATTATTTACCCATAAATACGAGAGTACAAGACAAGATTCTAGTCGAGAAATTTCATGTTATACGTATTTTTAACGGATTTACGTAACACATTATTAAAATACCAACATATACACAACCGCGCGTGTCTTTATATCCAGCACCGTCGTACATAATATTATTATATGTAATTCATTATTATGATAATATGTAGCTGCTGCGCCGGATGGAATAGCCCACGGGGGAAATCTGTCGGATCTCCATAGTGAAAATAAAAGTATTCGGGATGCGATCAAAACAACAACAGCAAAAATGTAGCCCCGTAAATCGCCGCGAGCTTTAATAATAATATTACATAATATTATTAGATTTTTTACTCTAATTACGCGCTAGTTTTTCGCCGCTAAATTGATATTTACGCAATTTATTACAATATTAAAAAAATAATATATTAATATATTATAAATAATGCGCGTATACAACGGACGATTTTTCGATGAAAGACGAATCGTAGTCGAAGAATAAACGCTCGTTATTCAGCGCGGTCAATCTGAGGCTTCGATTGTATACGATATACAACCATCGGACAGCAGTTTTTTTGCACGTCGTCATCGTGACGTTATTGGACAATGGACGACGACGAAATAATATTATTACAATATAGCGGAACGTACGCATATTAAAATATTGTAAAAATAATAATTATTATATACGTTAAAATGACACAGTTTCCGTCGAAATAACGTATAAACAACAATACAACAATAATAAATACAACACTCAATCAATGTTTTGGATGGGTATACCTTCTGAAGCGCCTATAATATTATATATAGTATATTATATAACATATAGCGTATTATCTATACCAATAAAATGTTGTATCGCAATAAACGATTTTATATTATCCATATAATACAATTTTTATTTTTTATGATGTTAAAAAAATTCCGACACAATATGTTACCGGTTGAAAAGAGAATATAGTTGGCGGTACTTTATTTAAATCATTTTTCGAATTTTTCAAAATTGACCATATACGATAAGAAAAACGGCCAAAAGAAATGATGAAAAAACGGCAATTTTCACGAAAACTGAAATTTCGGCGAATTTGATTTCAATATTCCACGATAACTCGGACAATTTTGAACTTGAGACTTTAAAATTTTATTGTGTGTTCACATAGGTACTATATAATAGGTACTAATATAGGTACGTGATAAAATATTAATTATATTAATTTTTCTACAAAATACACAACTTTAAAAATTTCCTAAAATTCTTATTTTTATCTGTATAATATTTGATAAAATTGGCAATTTAGGGTTTTAAGTCTGAAAAATTTACTTACGTATACTCACATATTACTTAACATGACACTAAAATATTAAAAAATCCCAAGTCCTAATTTTTTTTTTTATAGTGGTTTAAATTTGATATTTTTAGTGTAATCGAAAATCAAAGAATCCATATAAGTAGGTATTCCTCTTATTATTTCTCAATACTTTTACAATAATGTTTAATAAAAGACAAACATTTTTTAAAATTATATTGAAGCATACGTAAGTATTAAACATATTTGGTGGGGGTACTGGGGTGTCTAGTTCTGAAATATTAGACAAATCTCAAGTATCAATTTTTTTATAGGAATTGAAATTTTAGTCAAATAGATATTTAAAGTATTTATATGAATTCTTCTTATTATATTTTAATTTTCTTATTATATTTTAATTTTTTACAATAATGTTAAATAAAATTGACAAAAAATGTTAGTAAAGCTCAAATACATATTAGTTAACTCTGTTTCAAATAATTGTGAATATTACATTTAATTTTTTTTTTTATATGTTTAGGTGTGGATTGGATACAAGAGTATAGAGGATAGTGTTGACTTTTGATTAAAATTTGAATGCAATAATAAATCATTATATACATTTGAAAAACAATTCTGAGCGAAGTACTGTCAGATTTGGGTATTTAGGTGACTCATTTGGCGGTTTTATGAGCATTTATATTAAACGTATAGACTGATAAATGTAAAAATTATAATCAATACTATATGTATTACCTGATACTTCGCTCAAAATCGTATTTCCGAATGTAATGATTTATCACCAAAATTCAACACTATCCTCCATTCACCTATATCCCTTCCACACCAGTATAAGCTCTTCTTTTTTTTTATCGACTAATTTTACAATAATTTAATTGCAGTATTTTACAGTTCAATTTGATTTTTAAACCGTTGAACCACTGAAATTTCCTAAAGTTCTTTAAAATATGTTAAAATTCATAAAAGATCGGATAACAACTTATTTATACTATATACTTACTATATAAATATATATTTTTTTACGTTTCACATTTCAAAATAATAAAATTGTAATTATATAAAATAGAATTTTGATCACCCTGTTAGGTATATTGTGTTTCTATAATTGACAATGATGACGAAACGGTTCACTAATGATCTACCGCAGCACCGAATATTCTTGAAAAATAATATGAAATATGTAATAAAATATAAATCAAATCGCGTAGTTATTACCTAATTATTATTGTTATTATCATTATAAAATCTTAATATACCCTGCGAATAAGTGAATATACCCAGTCTGTTTCAACAAGCCACGCACCTAATGACTGTATTTTTAACGTTTTTCCTAAGTCATAAACTCATAACTATAAAAATATATTTATTTGTATTCAACTTGTTATTATTTTAAGAAGTTAATAAGTTTAGTCGAATTATAATAAGCACTTGACCTCGGCTGACTAAATAAATATATAAACATTTTTAATGTACTTACTAAATTTAAAGTTCTATACATATTAAAAAATAATAGTTTTCGTATAGACTTATAAGTGATTGACCTATTTTACTTTGCAGCTATACATCATATTATATTACGTATGTATTCCGATCAGTATCAATACAAGTGCAACTATAATTATATTTTTTAAATCTAGAAGGAGAAAACAAGAACTTGTGACGTTTTATCATATTAAATAACAGTTATTTTTATGGTTGTAACAAACAAATAAACTTTTTACATGCTTGTATATATATTTAAAAATTTAAATTAATTAATTATTTTTTATATCCCATTAAAACGTTTATTATGTTTCCCTTACGTGGCAATTTTTTACATGATACAGTATATTATGCTTGATTAAAAAAAAATATGTTAAATCATTTTTATGATTATACAACAGATATAATTTATAATTGATCATTGAAATGATTTTAAATGTACGTATTATTATTATATATTTTATAATTCGACGCCATAATCAAAAATATATTTAAACACTCTATAAATCATATACAGGTGTACTATAGTTCATAAATCATAATCATAGGTAACTATTAAATAGACATAGCACATAGATCTATGACTTTCACCCGTTAAATGACAAATAATGAGTGATGAACCGATGATTGACCCTTCTGATTCAATGGAAAAATGATAATATTATGCACTCGTAAAAACTTTTATTATACATAAATGTAATAAACTAATAAATAATAATAATTATTAATGTACTTAGTATTACGAGTATTAGGAGTATATTCATATTTTTAAATCTTAGTACGTTTGACAAATAATAATATTACAGATAGGCACTTTTTATAATTTATAAGAATGACCAATTTTAATTGTAATTTAAATAAATAAAAGCTTATTAAAAAAAAAAAACACAGTTATAATATACAATTACTGAAATAAAGTAACAATTTATTAAACTTCGTAATTTTATAGGTAGGTACATACATTACACATGATAGTTATTTTTACCGCTTAAAAAACTAAAAAAACTAATGGGAAATTAAAAAAATAACCTTTCTAAATTAAATATATTAATTGCACACAATTCTTTACCGGAAACCCGACTCATAAGATGCAATTATTGGAGGTACCTAAATGAAAATATACATATATAAAATAACGAATAATAAAAAAAAGAGTTCATACTCAAATCAATAAGTACATTCCTCAATTAATGTAGTGTTCAAAACTAAATATTTCATCGTTTTACGTAATAAATAATATTTAATTTAAATAAAAAAAGATATTATATTCGTTTGTTTACGGTTTTTGGTTTTCACACGCTTTCATCTCAAAACACTAATTAACAAAAGTTTATAATTTGTATATATATAGGTATACGCGGTTTCATTTTCTCCTGTCATTTATGTATAGTCTCTATTTAATATACCTAAAATAATTTAAAAATAACAATTACTGTTGAAATGATTCGTGAAAAGTATATTTTAATAAGTAATAATTACATATTCTAAAGTTATTAATACTGATTTCACATAAGTAATAATTATTGTTTTAGTCATTTAGTGTGCCAATAAAATAATATTTGAAATATGAGTTTATGACGAAATCGTGAATAACAGTATTATGTTATGATAAATAATAAATATATGTTTAAAATTCCAATGCGAATACGTAATGATATTATAAAAATAAATGAAATACAATAATTAGTAATGTAATATTATGGTAATACTGGCTAACATACTCGTATTACGACTATACTATCGTGATTTTTATACACAAATACTTCTTACAAATAATTTCAAATATAACAACACTTTGTATTTTAATTGAATTATAAATTTATCAATTAATATTAGATACGTATATACATATTCTTGTAATATACATTATCATTTAGGTAGGCGACGAGACATACATGAGCCAACATAAAAAACTGATGTGTTTCTTTTTTAATCAGTTATATAATGTTAGCTTTTTTTTATAATTTTTTTAAAAATTGTTCACTGTATTTTAATATTTATGTATATATTCACATAGGTTAGGTTAGGTTCATAACGTGCGTTATGAACTTATACGAGTGGTCGGATCAATTAGGGAGAAAAAAGTGGAGGTCTGCTAGGTTATAATATAGACGACCTATACGCTATACTGCGGTTAGATTATAACTACTAATATGGTAGCTCTATTATAGCTATACTATATACGTAAAACATTTGGATTTTCGTACTATTATAGTTTCGACGTTTATCCAGCGAATAGCCGCCGCGTCAGAAGATGACCACCATCGACACATTTGTGAAACTCTCTCTCTCTATATATATATATATTAATTTATAAATATAATAATATCCGCTGCTGGGGGTAATTATATTACGCGATCAACTTGATGCAGAATAATCTGACCGTCACCACCATTCCTCCGTCTTCTCAATACATTATAACATAATATATTATACACGCAGACGCACGTAATTATTATATAGTGTGGTTATATATTATAATCCGGTAGAAGAAAAAAAAACTGAAATGAAAAAATTCGCCGATTGCATTTCCTACATTACAAATAAAAATACTAATAATAATAATAAATAATAATAATAATAATAGATATAACACATTACACGAGGCGTATGACATCTGAATAATACACTGTAAGGAGTCCGTCGGCAACGCATAATGTTACTCTGCTGCGTTTGCAGTAAATGATAAAACGCGTTGCACGTACATCACGCATTCATAAAAACGCTCGTGGTCATCGTAACGTAATATTATTACGCGAAAAACGGACACGACGCGGTGGCATTATTGCCTATTGATAATATATAAAATATATTAACGTATTGAATACCTACTAACTTATTATTCATTGTGCAATGTGCGAGTGTGTGAGTATTGTAAACACAACAGTATAATTTACTTGTATGATTAAGTATAGGAAAAAAAACAAAACAAGTTTGCTAGGTCAACAAGGCCTAACGAGCTGTCCGACACGCGAGCACGCGCACAAAATCTATGTAAATAGGAAAAACAAACGCACTGAAAATTCGTACGAGACTCAGTTTTTTTTCGCTTTTCGCGCACGATACACATCAATAAAATAATATTACAGTGATGGGGTTCCGGTAGTTAAAATCGCAATTAAATATTAATTATTTATATATGATATATAATATTTTGTTCATTAGGAACCAATTAATTTAAAAAAAATATATATATATATTTAGGTAAGTACCATGTTTTAAGTTTAAAAAATACGATTTTAATCGATGGAACCCAACACACTACACGCGTTATGCGTCGATACGCGACACTAACGACATCGCCGATAGAAGAATATAAGAGTGGTTTTTTTTTCTAAATTTATTTTACAATTGAAAATCGAACTCGAAAAGACGCGAGTGTGCGCATTGCAGAGCCAAGAGTCGATAAGACTGATAATAGACAATATCGGATGGTAATTTTACAATATTTACCTCGAGAGAACCGTTAAGTTGATGCGTCTCGTCAATAAATTATTATTATCATTTCAAAAGCGATTAGTAGTGTACCCGCCCCGCGAAAACGAAACGCGCGCTCTCGATAATCGCAATGACGTGACGATATTGTTTACATTACAAACAATGCACGCGCAGGTGTTTGGTCGACAGACATTCATTATATACGCACGGTGTAGATATTACGAGTACTTTATGAACTTTTTATTGGTAATTACTAATTACTAATTAGTATTAGGTACGTAGAGTTGGTTACACCGTAGAAAATAATAGTACTATACCTATTATTATAATACTACAGGTATATTACGGTGCAGTCAGTAGCTATATTATAGTAAATAACAATATTGTAGAGAATAGTATAGGTAATATTACGAATAGGTATAGTACATTACTATAATATTATGGGTACATTATAATATAGTGACTCATTGGGTTACACAGGAATGTGGGAAGGGAATAATGAGCCAATAAACAAAAGTATAGAATATAGATAAACAAAAATAACTAATAAAGTCACAAGACGTCTGCTATGGATGTTACTGCTTCTTGTAAAATAAAGAATACACTACCAATTATTGGTATATTAAGGTTAAAATATTATATATAACTTGAAAAAACAAATCATTGGTAAACACAGAATTCTTCACTGATTCTTTCATTGAAGTTCTGTCACTGATATTATTATATTCGTACATTATAATGTAATACTGTAATAATATATCCTATAATATAGTCCTCCTCTGATCAAACACTCAAATTTAAGAGTTGAAACCCAATAGACTTAAATGGGTAAATACAACACACCTACCGAATAATATATACCTATAACAAAGTAGAAATGATTATCGTGACGTTAAGCTTTCTATTGTCTATTCCATTATTTTCTAAGAGGTTTTTAGAAAATAAAAATAATATTATACTATAATTTTATATAATTAAATTGGAATTTATACAGAATTATTGTGCTTATACGAGAAATAGGAAACGTATTTCGGTCTTCGAGCTTATGTTTGTTATTGACATATTGTATATCTTACGCACAAAACGTAACGTAGGGTAATAATAATTATTATAAAACGAATTATTTATTATTTTATTAAAATTAAGTAGCTAATAATAGTAATATTATAATTTATAATATTTCAACAATACTTTATACTATTGCATATAGAACATAAATTTCAAATAAAATGTATGTTAAAGAAAAAACATTTTGCCTTTGTCCCTATTATAGTATTAGGTATAGGTATATACTATATATTATGAATTTCATAGTATTCTAAAATTTCATTATATGTTTAATAAATGTTTGAAATATTTGACTACGAATATTTTAAAATGATTAAATACATAATAATTAAATATTATCTTGTATAATAGGTACTTTAAAATTTAAATAATATAAATATAATTAACATATCCACTAAAATATTTGATTTATACAGTTGTCAGTTACATTAGAATACTAGATAATAGGTTCAGAATTCTAAATGTATACTTGAATTAAAAGCAACATGACGTGTTAATTTTCCATGACTTATAGACCTATATTAATTATTTAAACTGATTTCATATTTAATAATTGAAAATGTTAATCAAATCGGATATTCAGATATTTATTTTGAAATTTGTTCATAAGTCTACTATGCATATTAATGGACGATTAAAAAATATATATTTATTTGTATATTAATTACAAATTAGTAAAATTTTATTTTCTTATTATACAATTTATATTCGTACATTAAATATATATTATACTCGTATACATATTTATAAACGTATCAGGTTAATATATTCATAATTCATTTATTTACTTTAATGTTCATTAAAGTTGGTATATCTAAAAAATATTTGTAAAATATCTATAGCTGCCTATAATATTATTGAAAAATTCGAAATGAATTTTATTAGTATACATTTATACTTTATTAAAAAAAAAATAATAATAATAAAAAATAAAATATGAAGTATCTATTTAAAAGAATACTATAAAAAAAAATTAAAATTATAAACTATAGTAAAATTATTATAAGATATTAAAAGTTATCTGCATAAATAAATACAAAATTTATAACATTGAGATTGAATTGATCACGTTTTAGAAAATGACAAGTAATTTACTCGTATTATTGGTTTAAAGTGGTATTAATAATTAAATTAGCATTATAGTATTATAGTACCTAATTAATAAATATAAGTAATTATTATTTTTTAATTAAATATTTTTTTGATTACCTATTATTTATTATTTAGCTTTTCCAATTACTGATTTAAATTGTAATACGTAATTGAATTAATATTTGGTGATAATAATATATCTTTCTGTTATTTTAAAGAATAATTAAAAGTAAAATAATAATTTAATACTTTTTTTTATGAAAGTTAGGAATCAAACGAAAGTTAAGTATACTTGTATCTATATATTATTATGGCAACACGGCCTAGATATAACACTACAACTGATTTTCCCACTCTAAAAGATATCACGTGACCATGCACTATAATAGTCCTCGTATAAGTCTATAACTCGCAAAGAAGTAGTAATAAGACAGGTATATAAATATTTGGTTCATTAAATTTTTGCAATTCTCAAACTTGTTTTAATTTACTCATTCTTATTGTAATTATGATGTTTACTACTGTACTATTATTTATTAATTATTATTTATTAGTACTATAAAAAATATTGAGAATTCTATTCTATAAATATAATATTGTATTATACAATTTAAATAATATAGATTACGTTCATATTATTTTCTATACATTTGAACAATTACTGGTGTTACATAAAATTAGTGTGTAAAAATATTAATATTAAATTATTGCCATTTTCCTGTTAGAAAAATTAAAATAAAACTTGTTAGTGTGTAACTAATATATACGTAAATATAGTTTTATTCATGATTAATATTTAATATAATATTATAATATATAACAATCTTGTTTATATAATATTATAGGTATTATGTCTAGTATTTGACATTTTTTACACTTCTTCATAACTACATACCTACTTGAATAACTGGTTTATATATTCGTTGTAATTTTAATATAATAAAAATATGTGGTTTTAAATATTTTACAAAACAATAATTCAATCCTATTTCTTAAGAGTATGAGTAATATAACTATATGGTTATATATACATTTAAAATAATATATAGATAAAATTGCCAATTTTGTAATTATTATATTCAGATTTAAATTGATTTTATTTCTATAGTAGGTACCAAAATTATTTAAATGTGAACATCAAAAAAATAAAACTTACATAGTTACATTCTACCGTTTCAATCACGCAACAAGATTTGTTGTCAATTGGTAGAGAGTACTTCCTGTATAGTATTTATAAAAATACTCGTATAGTTGTATTGCACACTATTGCACGACAAAAAGTAATTATACCTACATAATAAATAATAAAATTACGTTAAAATTTTTATATTTTATATATTGCTGTCTGCTGTGTTATATAGGTATTTTCAGTTTCATATATTTGTATTTAGTTTAAATTCATTTGAAATTAAAAAAGGGAAGGGATAGGAGTGTAAAGAAGATAGTGACGACAGTGTTGAATTTTGATTAAAATTTGAATGCAATATAATACATTCGGAAATACGATTTTGAGCAAAGTTCATCAGATAATATATGTATTGAATAAAAGTTTTACATTTTTCAGTCACTACGTTCAATATACGTACATATCCATAAAACCCCTAAATGAATTATCTAAATACCCAAATCTGACATTACTTCGCTCAGAATCGTTTGTTGAATGTAATGATTTATCAATTATCATTGCAAACAAATGTTAATCAAAATTCAACACTATGGTTTGCTTGCACACCTGTATCCCTGCGGAAGGAGTATCAATTCTTCTTTTTTTATACTTTAAACAGCTATAAAAAAAAAAAAAATCGTAAATGTAATAATTCACAATTAATTGGAACTGAGTTCAGTAAAATGTATTTAAGCTTCAATAAAATTTTGAAAATTTTTGTCAATTTTATTTAACATATTTGTAAAATATTGTAATATACTCGTAATAAGAAAAATCTATATGAATACCTACTTGAAATATTGATTTTACTGAAATTTCAATTTTAAATACGCCTATAAAAAATATTGAGTTTTTAGATTTTTCTAATATTTTGGAAATAGGTTAAAATATATGTCAGTATGCTTCAATAAAATTTTCAAACATTTTCCAAATTTTTTGGATTTTCTATTAATTTTTATTTTAAAAGTATTGAAAAATAATAAGAAGAATATACGTATATGAATTTTAAGATTTTCGTTTAAACTAAAAATATCAACTTTAAACAGCTATAAAGAAAATTGAGACTAGGGATTTTTTTAATATTTTGGTATCATGTTAAGTAATATGTATAAGTATACTGTATACTTCAGTATGATTTTCAGATCGTAATGGCAAAATTTCCAATTTATCAAACATTATATACAGAAAAACAAGTATTTTACGAAATATTCAAAGTCCTATATTCTGTAGAAAAATTAACGTAATGGTTCCAAAATTTTATCACATATATATATATATATTATCTATGTGAACACGACAACACCCAAAAAAATTTTCAAGTCTCTAACTTCAAAATTGCCTGAGTTATCGTGAAATATTGAAATGGAATTCGTCGAAATTTCAGTTTTCATGAAAAATGCTGTTTTTTCGTCATTTTTTCTGTCGCATAGGGTCAATTTTGAAAAATTCGAAAAATGACTTAAATAAAGTACAAACTACTTCCACTTTTCAATCGAAAACATATGCTATTCGTGAAAATCGGAGCATTATTTCGGGTAGTAAAAGTGTCTACTAACATAAAAAAAAAGACACATCATTGTAAAATCAATACATTCTTCGCTTCGCTCAGAATCTAAAATTACCTATCCGTTCTATTAAATAATACATGAACATGATATGCGTTTATCTTTATAATGATAAATATCAATTTTGAATATTATATAACATTTTAACAAAAATATTGAAACGCTGTATTTAACACAAAAAAAAATCTAAAAGTATATTATGAAGAAAAATGAATAATAGAATATCAATATGTATAGTGTATACAATATTTTCAATTTTTTTTTCTATACAGGTATACGTATATACACGAGTTGCATCTTTCTGTTATTAATTTGATTGACATAGAATCACGTATACTATGTTATATGACGAACAATTTAAGCTTGAGCAATAACATTGTATTCAATGTTAATTGTATCGTTCATACCTATATCATATTAAGTCTATCAGTCAATCAGTCAGAGAAATCGAACCTCAATAGTCTTTCTGACCTTCTCGAGGGACGTGAATATGGATAGTACGTGGTTTGGCGTTTGCGTCTCGCGACACGGTTTTTATTCAAATATTTCAGTTTTTTATTCGTGTACAGGTATATAGATACATAGTGACAAGTATAATTCTATTTTTTAATACACGTTTTTCAAGTTTATATACGTATATTTATATATTTTGAAAGAAAAAATTGATATGGATATGATATACAGATGCGTGATAAAAACCGGTTTTAATTTTCCAGATGATTTCATTTGAAAACATGACTTTAAACTTAAGATTTAGTTAGATATAGTGTGATATCGATATATTATATTCAAAAAAATTGACATTGTAATATGCATAATTAAAAATATTAGAAAAAAATATGCTTCATTGATCCATATAATAACTAAGAAATTTAGACATGGATTTAAAATAAAAATGGCATTAATATATATTAATATTTTACGGGAAACATTATATATACGTATATTTATATATTTTAAAAAATTCTAAAAAATGTATTTGTAGTATTTAAGTCTTGAATACATTTTTCTCTTATATGGGAAATAAACTTTTTCTCTAATTCAGTACCTAATTAATGAAATGAAGCAATGAACTTGACATGCCCAAACTTGTAACCTGTTATTTTATATACAAGTATATTTGGATAACTTTCCCAAAAAAATTAAACCGGAATATACATTGCTGATAATGTCACAATGGCGATGATATGTTTAATATTATCAATCACAAATTAAGATTTATTAATAATATCTTAATTAAATAATAATTTTAAAATATAATTCTTACTTCAAATATTATTAAAATACAATAATTGTAAATATTTAGACTACAAAGAAGGCCATGAATAAACACATGCAAATATATAAAATATACCTAATAGGTATATAATTTTTTTAATTTACCATTTTGTTAAATAAAAAAATTAACCACTCTTCACATAGATATTTAATTTAAATCATTTGGTTTGTGGTTTTTCCAACGATGAATTTAACCACAAGGTTTTTTGATATAGAAATACATAATAATAATAATATATATTATATTAGGTAAACATAATATCTATTTGTATTATTTAGTTCATGGATTTTGTTAAGACCTTTTGAGAAACAAATTTAAAATAAATTATACTTAAAAAGATAGGATAGTAAATTAAATTGAATTGAATTACTTTAATCAAAAACATAAAAATCCAATAATCATTTAAAACTTATAATCATAGTATCATACAAATGTTAATTTCTTATCAATTAAATATATTAATAGTAAACAAGAAAAATATGTATTCGTTTTTTATTGATCTATATATTAACTATTATAATTTATTCAATAACAATATATTAATTATTTTACTTATAAATTATTTTATTTTAGATATACAACTACACATGACCTTATTATCAATTTAAGTTTATGGGCAAGAATATTTTAATTAAATTTAGGTAATTGATTAAGAATTATAATTATTTAAATTATCTTGCATTAATAACTAATAAATAATAAATTAATCAACAAAAGTGATGCAGAATTGTATGGAATAATTATTACATAATTGGTATAGAATAATATTTGAATTTGTAAATCTACATTCTATTTACATCTATATTTTTTTAAAAAATTCTGTTATTTATATTTAATACTGATTAGTGTTAAAAGTTAAAAGTAACATAATTTAAAAGAAAATAATTTATTTAAATTTTAATATAAAAACGTCATCATTTTATATCTAAATATATTAGGGTAATTAGGTACCCATGTCCCATAGGTATTTAAAACCTCGAAAAAATTTGTATTTAATATATTATATTATTTTATTCTATACAGGTATATTATTTATTATGCTAAAAGTAAAAATAATTTATTATTAAAATATATTAGTATAATAATAAATAATAGTATTTCGTATTGCCACATGTATCTGCAAATATACGCACCGATTTATTAATTAAAAATTGTAATGTTTTTAATGTTATATCTTATATTATAAAGTATTAAAATATTTGTAATCGTATTATTTTTAAAACCCTTCTCTTTGCTTTACTGTCAATTTTTTTTTAAATTCAAATCAAATTTTTAGAATATAATTTAAAAAAAAGATGTTAATAAAATAAAAAAGAGGAAGGAATACAGATGTAAAGAGAATAGTGTTGAATTTTTGAAGCTAAGTAAAATTTTCAAAAATTTTTGTCAATTTTATTTATTAGGTATTGTAAAATATTGAAATATAATAAGAAGAATCCATAAAAATACTATAAATATTTATTTTACTCAAATTTCAATTTAAACACAAATAGAAAAAAATTGATATTTAAGATTTGTGAAACACGTTAACCAATATGTAAGTAAGTATATATTCTACAATAAAATTTTCAATATTGTTTAAAAATTTTTGTCATTTTTATTAATCATTATTATAAAATTATTGAGAAATAATAAGTAGAATACTTATATATATTCTTAGATTTTCGATTACACTAAAAATAACAATAAACAGCTATAAAAAAAAATTGAGACTTTAGATTTTTCTAATATTTTGGTACCATGTTTAATACGACGTGAGTATATTTCAGTAAAATTTTCAGACCTTTAAACCCAAAATTACTAATTTTATCAAACATATAAAATAAATATAATGTATTATATATATTATATAGATAAAATAATATATTATTTATATT
This sequence comes from Tetraneura akinire, assembly GCA_021307375.1. Taxonomy (NCBI): domain Eukaryota; kingdom Metazoa; phylum Arthropoda; class Insecta; order Hemiptera; family Aphididae; genus Tetraneura; species Tetraneura akinire. Next base: position 5,867,113 of record JAIUCT010000016.1, on the reverse strand, counting down.
AATTAAAACGAGAATTTTAGGAAATATTCAAAGTTCTATATTTTGTAGAAAAATTAACGTACCAGTTCCAAAATTGTATCACATATATATAGTACATATGTTAACACCCTAACAATTTTAAGTCTCTAAGTTCAAAATTACCTTTGTTATCGTGAAATATTGAAATCGAATTAGCTGAAATTTCAATTTTCGTGATTTACATAATTTTTTGGTGTTTTTTCCTATCGCGTAGGGTCAATATTTTGAGAAATTCGAAAAATGACCTAAATAAAGTACTAACTACATCCACAAAAATCGGAGCATTATTTTGGTCGAAAATGTGTATTCATACACATACACAAGAAAAAAGACACACATCAATGTAAACCAATATAGATTAAACGCTTCGCTCAAAATCTAAAAATTAATTATTCCGTATTAACTATATATTTCAATACTAAAGTAAAATTTTATACTATTAAAACAAGTAATAACTGATATGAAAATATAATCAATATTTTCATAAAGTTATATGTGAAATATATTGATCTTACAAAAAACTGTAATGAATTGTCAAAAGAAGAAAGCCTACTATACTATACACACTTTTTGAATGGTATGTTATTTACTATAAAAAGTATAAAATTGTTCTTATGCAATTGTTTAAAAAAAAGTAAAACAAATTATGAAAAAAGGAAAGTCGTGTTGGTCGATGTTCATGATGGTAGCCGGAAGGTTAGGTTGGCCGTTGGAAATTTCATCGCTGCAGTCTCCTGCAGTCTCCACCGACCGATTGTTTACTATACACACGTCGTCGTCACCTACGTCTACGTACATAATATACAATTGTTTTATTTAACTCATCTGCCAACCAGTACCGGCCGAACGCACTATATACTATACATACATCACTACATCCATTTGGCTATAAAGATATAAATATAATATAATATATAATATAGGTGCAAACGTGATACACTGATACGTATGATATATAAAAATTTAGTTTTCACCGTGAATCGTGCGAAGCGAGTAGGTAATATATAACATAACATAATAAATAATAATATGTATCTTTCTGTGGTACATAAACCAAGAAAAAAAACTTCAAAGTCATTGTTCATACACACACGCTTGCACTACACCACCACTAAATAATAGTATTATTATATGCGTATACTCTATACCATCAAAAAGACAATAGCTATACCCATACACACACATACATATAATATAGGTGCAAGGATAATAGATATAAAAATAATATTATGTGGTACAAATAATAATAATAATAATAATAAATACCTACTCTAGTCTGTACTCGTTAAACGCGCACACACTCACCGGTCATCGTATCAATATTATTTTTTTGTATGAGCGGGACGAAACCGTTTCGAGTTGACATTGTTATCGAGTACACCTCGTAATAAGAATTTTTAATTTTTCTCGTACAACACATTCGGCTAGTGGCTACCACACACAATTATACGTACACGGCATTGTCGTAACCATAAATATATATATATATAGTTGAAATCCTTTTCGATAACTGTGAGCGGAGGTATACGCGTACCTGTATGTGTATAGTGTTATTGTTATTCAGTCTTCGTGTTGACGGTAAATAATAATAACAATAATATAATAAAGATAATAAAGTATTCCGTACTGATAGGACCCAGTCCCAGTGGCCGCCACGACGCATAACACCACACCACCACGGACGAACACCATTACAAATTGACTACTGAATTTAAAATGTTATATTACCTATATATTATATCCATATATATACAAACGGAAAGAGACTTATTAATAATAATAATAATAATAATAATAATAATAATAATAATAATAATAATAATAATACATTCGACTCGTGCCCAGTGTTGAGCAGACACCAATAACCGATCCTCATCGTCTAACTCTAAATAATAATTTCATAAAAAACAACAAAAGAAAAAAAATTAAATAATAATGTATCTTCAAGTATAATAATAACGGCAATAAATAATGTTACATTATAAAATTGTATTTTTTGTCTCAAGGGCGATATGAATGGTCACACCAGCAATAAATATATTATTATGTACGATACTACGATGGGGTGCCTGGTGCAACGACTTATTTGTCATTAAAACACATGTAGTACCTACTAAATACTTAAATATATATATATATATATTAACCTTCTAAACTCAACTATGACTCTTGTGCCTTGTGTTATTAATATTATTCTTAATAGTTTTATTTAACTTTTAATGAATTATGAATATATTTATAGTGAAATAAACTTTATTTTATAGTAATCAACTGAAATATCAGGCAGAATATTAACTTAGGGATCAATAAATAAAAAAGTTATTTTATTATTTATAACAAGCCGTATTACGTACATTTCATATATGTCATGTCACCATTTATTATATTTTTTTAATAATATTGTGGAAATAAATATATTACAAACTTCTAATTTATTTGGAAGAAAAATATTTAATTTTAACATCCCTAGGTAAGTATATTTTATATTTATGATATATGAAAATAACTTGTATAAGATTAAGTTTATAATATAGCATAAATTATAAAATACATAACATAAAATTCAATTGTGTTTTGAACGATGTACTTTACCAAACCAAAGATTATATTATATTCTAAATCATACTTAAAAATATTCCTACTTTAAATAATTTACATATAATGGTTCAATGCCTATTACCTAGTATATTTTAATCTATGTTATATATGAATAATAATATAAGTATCATTTTGATTCGGTTGTTACTTTCTCAATCCTTTATATAATATTATGATGTGTAAACCTGTATACTAAATATACTAAAAAGTATTTTACAATGATAAAAAAAAAGAAAAACTTATAATTAACAAATATATATTACAATATTGAGAATTTGAGATGAATATACTTAAGTCAAAATTAAATAATTTAAATTATGTATAACACATAAAAAATTGTTTTAACTATATTTATAATAAAATATATTACCTATCTCAGTAAACTATCATTTGTATTTTTGACTACTAGTAAATTCTTCAAAAACAATGAGCATAACAAAACGTGAATTCTGATTTTATAACAAAGAATAACATTTTATTATTTTTATATTTTTATATTTTACCTAATAAGTACTTTTATTTTAATTATAAGATTAAAAAATGAATGTTATTGATACCGCGCCCCCTAAACCCCGAATAGAATATATTATATAAAATTATAGAAATATAATTTTTATTAACTATTAAAAATTCCATTGTTTGAAAAAGCCTTAAAAATTGATTAAGTTTGTAATTAAGGGTCAAGGGCTTTCATGTCTTAATTATTCAGGAAATGAATCAAACAAATAAAAACACTTCTACATTTCTATAATATAAATTATAGTTTTTTTTTTTTTTTTTTTTTTTATTTTTTTTGGAAATAATTTGAATAAACAAATTTGTGTGGGTCACGGTCTATGAAGTATTGTGTGTAATACAATTTTGCCTTGTCAAGGTCACTATAAACTACTGGAGTTTCTATATTAATCATTTAAACACGTTTCAAATGAACTTGTTTAACTTTTAAGCTTATCGAACTATACAATAATTGTAATTTTTTTTTATCTATTGATTACCCGCGTCCTTAGAAAATATATTCTATAGCACGCACAATATTTAAACGAACGAAAAAACATAATTATACCATTCACATGTATATATTAAAAATTTAAAATAGTATTTTCTTTATATTTTTAGCTTTTGTTTGGTTTGAACCCTGGGGATAAACAATTAATTTCTAACGGAAAATTACAAATCAATCGTACTAAAACTAATTCATTGTATAGGTAATTAAATTAAATTTGGTCAATGACATCACGTTTTATAGTTCATCTTCATAACTTTTATAGTTTTATCCACTACAAAATTATCTATAGATAAAAAAGCATCTTGTATATCATATTTCAATAATAAATCAACAGGGGCGTGTCTAAGGAGGGGGTGTTCATTTTATCGCATATATAAATTACCTTTGTTAACATGCTATAAAATTTTGAAGTCTCTAAGTTCAAAATGCCTGAGTTATAGTGGAATATTGAAATAAAATTTGTCGAAATTTCAATTTTCAGGAAAAATGTCGCTTTTTTATCATTTTTTGGTTGTTTTTTCTATCGCAAAGTGTCAATTTTGAAAAATTCGAAAAATGACCTAAGTAAAGTACCAACTTTATCCACTTTCCAATCGGAAACATATATTATGCTATTATTCGTAAAAATCAGAGCATTATTTTGAATAGAAAAAGTGTTTTTATACATAAAAACAAAAAAGACACACTTATCATAGTAAAACCAATAGATAATAATAAAAAAAATAAGGATGGCTACACTAATTCTAAGGGGGGTCCAGTATCCTTGAACCGTAAATACGTCACTGATTGTAATAAATACTTATAATAAAATATTTAATATGTAAGTTATGAAAATATATCGATTATCATTAAAATACACATGACATAGGAATATTATACAATATATATATATATATATATATATATATACTTGCATGGAATTAAAATATATAGAGTTAGATTACAATTATAAATATTACTTATATACCTATTATACCTATGTATATATATATATATATATATATTCCGTTAACAAATAAGACAAATATGACACAAACTATACTATAAGAATTTGCTTTGAGTCATGAATAATAAAATACCTAAGATAAAACATTACAATAAACATTACAATAAAAATAAAAAGGTGTAGGTAAATAATATTTTTATACAAACATAAATCAATATGCTCCGTTATCAACATTATAACATTATTATGGAGAAAAAAAGGTTCACCTTACCTGGATATTAGGCGTTGCGTGTACACAAGTCACAATATACATTTAATTTACATATTATAATGTGAGTAAACCATAAATCGTCGGTGGGTCCCACTATCCCGGGAAATGTAACGAAAATTAACGTTTAACCGTAGGTTGGGAAAACTCACGAACAAGACACAACCACTTCGATGGTGTGAGGAGAGTGGAAAAATTTTAAAAATAATAAACATAATTATGCGATTATAATTTTAACGAGGAATTATATAAACGATTTTAATAATACAGGTAGGTATATTTTTACGCATATACCTAATATTCATATTGGTATAAATACTCTTGTATATATTATTATAATTTATAATAATAATAATATGGGCAATATAAGTAAAATATCGAGTCTACGTACCGTTGATGTGTCGTCGCTGTTTGCGTCGATCCCTACGAGCTTTGTGGTAGAGCCCATGGGGGTGTGGCTAAATGGTGCGGCCGCACCCCCGGCGCCGACGCGGAGATCGCCCGTGGTATCCACGACCGCAGCGTTCGTCGGAAACGCGTAATCGTCCCAGATGATGAGTCCAAAATCTGCAGTATGGTTTGTACAATCGTCGCTGTGTGAACACTGACCAGCCGTAGACCCTGGACCCGTAGTGGTAGTCGACGTTGCGTCGTAACAACTACTTTCGTAATTGTACACCGAATACGTCCCGCGATTGAAATCACAGCAGTCGTCTTCGTCGTCGATGACCACAGTAGCGGCAACGGCAGTAGTAGCGTACGCGTACGCGGACACTTGTGGACTGAACGTTATTACTGGCGGTGGCGATGGAGTCAACGGTGGCGGCGGCGGTCGGCCAGCTATGACGTGATGTTCTCCCCCGCCTCGATCGCCGTCGTCGGGTTCCAGTTTGCGGAACACGCCGTAACACGATAGTTCGGCGTTCGCCACTTCCGATACCGCGTTCGCTGTGGACGAGTCGTGCTTGCATCGTATGGCCGAAATATTCGACACCGACCTTGTTATCTGAAAACGTACGAAATACACACATTAATAATATTATCAACAATATAATGATGACATACAACGAAAACGTCATTATTATACCAAAGGTTTTAGGAGGAAATACGAGTAAAATAACTACTTATGGTTGTGCGAAAATGTACGATACAAAATGAAACGCTAACATGAGTGTTATTGTGTTTTCATTCTATACATTATAACGATTAATAATAATAATAATAATAATAATAATAATAATAATAATAATAATAATATATATTATTATTATTATTATTATTATTATTATTATGATTGCGAATCGTAATTCCACATTATTTTAGTACTGGTTTACAATAAAAAACATAATATTATATACGAGCCAATTAGGTAAAATAATACCTATATGGTTATATTTATATTTTATATATTATATACCTAGGTATATTTTTTAACTTGTAAATGTCTCTGTATAATAATATAACTTATAACCTTCCATAGTAGTATAGTACCTACCTATATAAATTATTATACGTATTATTATCAATTACAATCAATAATATTAAAATATAAAAACACATAATGCATATTTTATAAAACTATTACTATTATAAACGACAGAAGTAAAAAAACATATTGTATATTTAAACACGTTTTTTCTTTCATCAACTTTATGAAAACAATAATTGTTAATGTAAAAAGGTAAACGAACATTCAAACGTTCAAAGAACTAATAATTATTATTTATTATTTATTAATAAAATAATAATAAACAAACACGCAAACGCATATTGTATGGTGTACACAATATTTTGGTAAAACATTATTCATATTTTTATCTTTTCATATAAATATAGGTAGGTACCTAAAGTAAAATAATTTAAAGTTTAAACAATTACAAAAAAGTAACAATTAACCAAAAATTAAATATACCATATATATTATATGTACCTATACGGTATGTAAATATTTTCTTAATTAATGTGACGTATTAATTATATTAATATTTATAATGTTTACAATTCTACCTACAGGTCATTCAGAATACTTATATGTCTTATATATTATTAATTCAGGTACATTATTGATATTATACTATAATAATTAGTATTGTAACACTGTAAGTATTGATTTTTAATTGATAGTGGTATTTATTAAGTGGTATCAATGTAATTAAAACTTTATAAGTAAAACATAATTATTTTAGGTTTTCAAATTTTTATAAATCTAAATAGGATTGAATTTTTTTATATAATTTTAAATATTAATATTTCCTGTACAAAAAAGTAAATAATTGTCAAAAATATAGTCGTGAATTATATAATTTTATATGAAGAATATAAAAGCATTTTATTATATTATCGTACAAATATAAATATAATATAACTCAAATTTGTATATAAAAAAATTTAATACGAGTAATAACACGTGGACATATTTTTTTAAATTTATGCAGTAGTGTAAAAATACTAAAAATAATAATTATGATGACTTAACGATAATACCATAAAATGTATATTAATGTTTAATTATAAATATTTTATACAAATTATTATGATTGTTTTATATTATATTACTCAATATTTAAATATGTACGTATACGTATACCTATTTGGCTATTTAAAAAATTAAATTTATTATTAATGTTGTAATATGCATTTACTTTATTGTTATTATAAATTGTTATTGATGTCACTTTAAATTATCCATGCATCTCATTAATACATAAACACACCTTTTAATTCCTTCATTATAACTTTCAAAACCTAAAACAATTGTACAGGACATTAAGTTTTATATAAATTTATTATATTGTTTTCTATAAGGCTCATACCACACCTAATCTTCAATTAAAATGTTTTAATTTTGGCATTGTCATTCAATAATATTATTCTTTACAATTTAGTTATATATAATATATTATATATATTTATATATACATATATATATATACTCTTTCTATAAATATAGATGTAACAATATTAATAAATAATTACATGAAGACAGTATGGACCATTACTAACTTTCTATAGGTAATTTCAAATATATTGAATTTAGATTTAAAATAATACAAGTACCTACATAATTTTATTTAACAAATTATTTTTTTGACTTGTATTGCCTCTATGGTTTTTTATAAAATATACTTAAAACTATACCTAACTCTATATAAAATTTGAGTCTAATATATTAAACGAATTTCGAATCCAATAATTCAAAAATAATATTTTTTTAGAATAAATGATAAAAAAAATTTAAAATTACACACAAATAATATTAAATCTGCCCATATAAATACTACGTACTTTCTAAATACTCGTATATGTTATTATATTATAATGAAAAGTATTGTTTAAAACATATCATTAAACCATATGTTGAGGGAAAATGAAAATACGGAAATAGAAAAATTATCCAATAATAACGTAGTATCTTCACGTTGTTGGTTGACCTTGCAATCTACACGACCTTCAAAAATTTGTTTGAAACAAACGTATGTAATATTATAAATTTTATAATATATAAGTATTATTATATAAAATTATATTTATATAATTTTATAAACATACAAGTAAATTTACACCAAAATTGTTATCAAATTATTTAAGACGTATTAAATTTAAATTGCAAGTAGATAAGTAGTTAAGTAATACATGTATATCATCTACACTAGTTAGGTATACGAAAATTAACATATTTTATTTTATTGAGTTTTCTAAACATGACTAAAGAAAAATTGAGATCTCGATTTATACCTATATAATATTTATTAACTGAAATGACTTTGGTGAACGCAATCAACTTGAACTTTAATTATTAACGAATCATGTTTTTTCGGAAACTGCTTATTGAAATATAAAAATGACAGGACTGCAAATGTCTTGCCACTTAATTCGCCAATGTACTATAATTAGGTAATTTTTCGAGTTTTTCAAAATTATCCCTATGCGATAGGAAAAACGACCAAAAGATTATGAAAAAACGGCATTTTTCATGAAAATTGAAATATTGACGAAATCAATTTTAATATTTCATGATAACTTAGAGAAATAAAATTTTTTTGGACATTCACATAGGACATAGGTACTATATATATGGAATAAAACTGAATAAAATTTTGGAACAGTTGTGTTAATTTTTCTACAAAATATATAACTTTTAAAATTTCCTAAAAATCTCGTTTTGATTTATAAAATATTTGATAAAATTAGCAATTTTAGGTTTAAAGATTATACTGAAATATACTCATATATTACTTTACAGTTAATATGATACTAAAATATTAAAATATTCAAAATCTCATTTCTTTTTATAATGGTTTAAAATTGATACTTTTAATTTTTAGTGTAATAGAAAATATAAGAATCCATATAAGTATTCATTTTATATATATCAATACTTTTACAATAATGATTAATAAAGAAAAACAATTTTATTGAAGCATAATGATATATAACTTAACGGGGTTCCAAAATATTAAAATAATCTCAAGTATCATTTTTTTTTTTTTTTATACGCGTGTTTTTAAAGGTGAAATTTGAGTAAAATCAATATTTAAAGTATTTTTATTAATTCCTCTTATTATATTTCAATATTTTACAATAATGATAAATGAAATTGACAAATTTTTTTGAAAATTTTACTGAAGCTCAAATAAATGTTATTTAACTTAGTTCGATACATTTTACTTCACTGAATTGAAAATATTCCAATTAATTGTGAATATTACATTTACGATTATTTTTGTAGCTATTTAAAGGATAAAGAGAATAGCTGATACTGATATGATAAATCATTGCATTCGAAAAACGATTCTGAGGGAAGTACTGTGAGATTTGGGTATTTAGATGATTCATTTAGTTATTTAGTGGTTTTAAAATCACTAAAATAAAGATTTATATTAAACGTAGAAACAGATAAATGTTAAAATTGTAATCATTACATTTATTATCTGATGAACTTGGCTCAAAATCGTATTTCCGAACGTAATGATTTATCATTGCATTCAAATTTTAATCAAAATTCAACACTATCCTCTTTAGATCTGTATCCCTTCCACAGCAGTATCAGCTCTTCTTTTTTCACTTTTATACATTATGTATTTTATGTTTATAATATTATTTATTACTAATGATAATAATAAAAAATATTTCTAATTCCTCTCAAATAACAATCATAACAAGACACAACAATTCTTTATAATATTTAAAAACTATTACCACTTTTACTTAAATAAGTTTTGTTTGATATCTTTTATAAAATAAAACAGTGGCTAAATCTATAGTAGAATATATATACTCCGTTCATATATATATTTTTTTTTTACTCCACCTATATGTCGATTTTAATCATCTTTCCCAAGATTATTATTACCAAAAATATTTTTTATTTAAAGATACAATTACATATTAATAAAAAATAAAATATTAATAAAATATACAAAATTTAAAAACCTTTAAAAATTAATAATAAAAAAAAAATAAAAAATAAAATTATGGATATACCTATTATTATTGTTATTTAATAATTTAATACTTTATATAATACCTATATAAAATAATGTATAGAATTCATAAGTTTCCAAACTTTTATGAGAACCATGGTGATATACCTTATTACCTTTATATAATAGTATATCGTTTTTTCTTGGCATAATTTTTTTATATTTTCATAAATAAATATAGATACTAGAAAAAGCACAGTTGTTATATAAATAACATTGTAACTCGCATAACACATATTGTATGAGCCACCATATTACCGTAAAGATACAATTACATATTAATAAAAAATACTAATTTTTATTTATAAACTTTACATAGGTAATAGATAATAGCCTTATATGAGGCCTTATAATGATACTACACAATATATAATAATATAATACGAGTATACCAAGAGACTTAAATGCAAGTTATTCAAGATGATTATTAACCTTGTACAGTTGTATTTGTACCTCGACCTTAGTTGAGTATTAATCATTATATTTGTAAATATTTCAATAATAATTTGTATTCAATAGAGTAGGTATAATAACATTGACTTATTGATCCCAAAATCTAAAATCTTACAATAAGTAGTTATCATAATGCATTATTATTTTATTTATTTCTATATTACAATATTTATTATATTTGCCAATATATAAAAAAATATCATAATTAATTAAAATTAATTTATTCTAAATTAATTAATAATTATTAATATAATATTATTGATATAATACTAATATTAAACCTTGTTTTAATTAAGTTTTAATAATCTATATATACATTAAGTTATTATACCTATATATAAATGAGTCCCTATTTCCTGTTGTAACGTCGTAACTTGTGAACGTCTTTACAAATTATCATGATTTTATTTTTAATGATAGATTACATAGCGGAGCAGGTTTCAGACATAATTTCAATTATATTAAGTACCTAATTGAGTAATTATTTAACTTAAATGCCTACTGGTAATCATAGCAACTCAAGTTGATTTGTAAATTTTTAACTATTCATGAATTTTCAACATTTTGCACAATCCATTCGATTTGAAAGTTTATCCAGTTTTGAATTTGTTGAAATTTTTCCTTATAATATATATGCTCCCAAGAGAACTAAAAAACCATTTTTAATTTTATTGATTTTGGTAACAATTCGATTACAATATAGAATTGTCAAACGGTTCATTCAGCACACTTAAGTTGTCTTTGAATATGCAAACTATCGCTGATCACATTCTCTGCCAAAATCATACCCTATACCTATACCAATACTCAGTGGTAATTAGACAGACAATTTTATTAAATAAAAATAAAATTCTACAAGTGACTCAACACCAATATATATATAATATATTAGACAGACAATATTTGCATTCCAAATAAAATATCTTAAAAAAAATTTAAAAATTAAAAAAAAGTACCTAAAGCACATTGTATTTGCATTGCTCGGAATCTAATAAAATATAAAATAAGAACTATAAAATATAGAATTGGTCAATAAAATAATAAAAAATTTAGTTTAGAAATAAATTTTAATATTGTATTATTTATAATATTTATTCTTACCACATACGGCAAATGTATTTGTTTATTATGTAGCATATATATAATTTTTCCAGGAGTACAGAATTAAGTGTAAATAATATTATTTTATATACATAATATACAATGCAATATATTTAAAAATTTTACAATTCTTTATTAATATAAATTCTATAAAATAATTATAATATACAATTTAATATTTAATAGTCTTTTCTATTTAATTTAAATTTTTAATCTTCTATTTAAATTATACTATACATATTTTATAAATTCTTACTCAACCCCTTGTACTAAATTATTTTGAACACATTACATAGAAGTATATTTTTTGCGGGTTTTTGTGTTTTTAGAAAATTAAACTATAAAACTTCACAAGTGTATATAGTTACCTACATGTTTCTACCATTTTTTTTTTTTTTTTATAATGTACCTATATTAGTAATAATAAGAATAAGTCTTAAAATAACATAACCTATTCTTTTAAAATAAATATTTTTGAAAGCATACAATATAGAGATACAAAGTATATATTATTCATGTTATACCTATACCTATATCAATGAAATTATGTACTCGTGTAGTCGTACTCGTACCTATATAAAATCCATTATAATTAAATTTTTGAACCTGATAAAGTACATGATTTACACTAATTGAAAAATTACTAATTTATAGGTAATTAAGTGGGTTAAAAAATATTATTGTTAAAATATGTCCAAAAAACTCTTATTATTAATGTACCTATAATAAAATTTAAAGCATAATAGGTAGATTTATTTGTAAAAATATCCAAAAACTTTAGTTAAGTTTTTAGATAGCATATCTAATCATTATTCAACATAATCAATTTATTATTAATTATATAGGTACCTACATATAGTAATTTATTATATAATATATACATTGTACATAAGGTACTAAGACTAATGTACTTTTTTAAAAATAATGTTTTTGTTATGTCTTATGTTCACTGAATAGCCTGCCAGCCTGGAATGGTCTGCAAACATATATTTATGCTTATACAAATGAAAAATAAATAGAATACTTAGAACAATAAGTCTCATATTAGCCCTAATGTAAGACAATTAAACAATAGACATTGTGAGTAAATAATCTATTCCAATAAAAACTGAAATTTGTATAATATATTATGATAAATATATGACATAAAGATAAAAAAAAAAAATGGTTAGATTTCTGCATATTTATTATAATAATGAATAAAACCCACTAAATTAATCAGCTAAAACGATGAGTACACAAAAAAATTATAAATATAAAAACATGATAATGATTGAATCATTCATAAATATAAAGATTATATTACTACAAAGACAAACTAATACAAAATAGACAAATTATAAAAAAATAATACTGAATCCAAACAAATGAAATCATCATTTTAACCAATGTAACAGTTAAATTGAAAAATGTTAAAAATAATATTAATGTAAAACAAACATAATTATCTAATTTATAATAAATTTAATTAATAATAAAATACAAACTTATATAGAAAAACATGATTACATAAATCATTTAAAAAGTAAAAACAATATCCAAGGTGGTAAAAAAAGTACTACGACGGTTAAAATAATGAAATGACAATAATATTATAATGAATTACTGTTAGTTGTTACAAATGAGGTCAATGTATGATGATAGAAAGCGGCTTTGATAAAATTGATTAAATATTTTATATTAAGACTAAAATTAGTCAATTATATAATTATCTATCCACCAAATATATAAAATATTCAATCAAAAAATATAAAATGTTTTAAATATCAAAACTAATAATAGTAATAATTAAGTTGTGTTTTAGTTTTTAAACAAAAATGAAATTATTCACGTATAATTATTACGTTATAATGATTTTGAATTCAATTATTTTTAATAATTAATTCGTAAAATTGACTTTTACGAAATATTAAATTGAAAGTTTTTAGAATAGTAAAATGATAATATATCTAGGTATATTTAATTTCAAACAAACTGTTTTTTCTTTAATAATAAAATCATAATAAAATATGATAAATAAAATAAAAATATGAAATAAAATTGATAGACAATTGGTAATTCGATATTAAATATTTAAATTAATTTTATAATAATAATTTCAATAAAAATAATTGAATTCAAAATCATTATAATTATAACTAAATATAGGTACTATATTATATATTGTACTATTTTGTCTATTTGTTTAAAAACGATTGAGAAAATTAAAAAATAACCTGTATATAATACAAACTAGATGAAATTTTGATTGAACTGCGTAATTATTATTCCAAATGCATACTCCATTTGTGGTTATTGGACTAGTTTTATACTACAAAAAATATTTTTCTAAAATTTAGAAATTTTTAGCATATGTTTTTACACATTTTTAATTTTTTCTATAAATGCATATTATTAAAATTTATTGATATTTTTACTAAACATAAAAAATTTTAATTATTGGTATGAATATAAAATTTGTTAATATAAATTATAATTACCTAATTATGAATATTATTGACGTCATTAAAATTGTAATAAAAAATAAAATAAATTCTTTATAATATCCATCATTAAGCTAACAGCAAAAAAATGTTGGATTTAATTTATGTATTAAAAATTTTTTACAAATAATTAACCGTCAATTAATTATTGAAATGAAAGATTTACCTGGAGACCTAAATACAAATGTTCTCGTTTTCTATAAATATACACCGATCACATTTCGTAAACATCGAAAGATTATTTCTCTGATAATTTTTTTATAGGTGTTGAAGTTGAAATTTTAGTAAAATCGATAATTAAAGTATTTCTATGGATTCTTCTTATTATATTTCAATATTTTACAATAATGTTAAATAAAATTGATAAAAATTTTTGAAAATTATATTGAAGCTCAAATACGTTTTACGTAACTCAAGTTAAGTTTAGTTCCATTTAATTGTGAATTATTACATTTACAAATATCTTTTTTGTAGTTGTTTAAGTTACAAAAATCAAGGGAAGGGATACAGTTGTAAAGAGTGTTGAATTTTGATTAACATTTGAATGTAATAATAAATCATTAACTACATTCGAAAAACGATTCTGAGGTAATAATAAATCATTAATTCGAAAAACGATTTTGAGTGAAGTAATGTCAGATTTGGATATTTAGGTGACTTATTAAGAGGTTTCATGATAAATTATTTATATTAAACGTATAGAGACTGATAAATGTAAACATGTTAATACATATATTATCTAATGAACTTCGTTCAAAATCGTTTTAATGATTGCATTCAAAGTTAATCAAAATTTAACACTATCCTCTTTACACCTGTATCCCCCTTCCCTTGCTTTTTTATATTTTTTACTTAATTATGCAACAATTAAACAGCACTTTAACTATAATTCATGCTTTAACGCTTTAATTAATTATAGTAAGATAGCATCCGCTATGTTTAGCAAAAATTTTCGTTAACGAAAATATACACTGTATAAAAACGTACTACGTACCTATGACACAAGTATATTAATATATTAATTATATGTAATAATTGAAAGGTTCTACTTTATATTATAATATATATCATATTTCAAGTAACCTCCGTTCTTCAATAACGCAGAGTATTTAAATACAATAAGTAAATAAATATAAATACACTATAATAAGTAATTATCTGCGTCCTTATATATTCAACACGAACGGTTTTTTGTATATTTAAATCACGCAATTTTCAAATAGGTACAGGTAAGTTAGTAATACACGTACTGCTATTATTATACATTTGTACAATAACTAGTGATATTTTCTAAAGAAAATAACTTAGTATCATTTAAAAGTAATAAAGATATGTAAATTGATAGAAAATAAATAATATACCAATAATAATTATTAACAATTAAGGCATATGTAAATAACTGTCTAACCTCTAACATATTATAAATATTATAATACATATAGGACCTATATTATATTATAGGTACTATATAATATAATATATCTACTCTCCTCATAATAATTATTAGACTGTTTAGAAGAAGATACTTAATTTCCATATTCTCAAATACATATATTTTAATTCTATAATCTTTCTACTAGTAATATTATTAAACTTTACATTAAGATTAAAGATTAAACATATCTGATAACTCATTATAGTCCAGTGGGGCAGTGGCGGATTATGCCACTGGGCTGCCAGGAGTTTTCCCGGCGAGCCGAGGACCAGTTATAGTTATGCTTATGACTTATGAATTATGACTAATCGAACATCCTAAAAATAATTTTATAATTTATATTAATTTAAAATTAAATTATTTTTCAAATATCAAATTTATAAAAAAATATTCTTTTATCAAAATTATCAAGTAATCTACTCGTATGCAAATTAGTCATTCTTTCTTACAGGTTTGTATAGTATATATTATATTATACCTAACGTATTCGTTTAAATTTATCATTGGGTATTGTATAATTAATAATTACCTATATTTATTTAATATTGATGTACGGGTCTCAGAATAAAAAAAATTATTCTTTTCTTTTTACCATATTTAATATACAACTTTTAAACAATTAGATATAATCAGTGCTCGAATTGGGGGGGGGACGCAGGGGAACGGAGCTCCTCTTCAATTTTTTTGGAACGTATTATTTTATTTAAATAATATTTAAATTTTGATTAAAGGATGATTCTTTGATAATTTATTATAAGAACAAAAATCTTATCTATTTATGATAATCAAAATTATATTTTGTTATCACGTAAATGCATTCTAATGGCGTTGTTAACGGTTATGTAGATAAAATTTATTTGCATTTTGGATAATTATCACAGTTTTTTTGTGTAATAAAGGCAAAGATTTAAAAAAAATATATATTTATTGGGATTGATTTGATATTATAATACATTGATGAAGATAAATGGTTGGGGGGTGTGGGGGCGTAGCCCCCCACGGGTTAATTTGAGTTTAATCATTGTAAAGGACGCTGATTTTTCTAAAGTCTTTGAGTCCCCTTTCTTTTATTTTTCCAATTCGAGCACTGGATATAATGTTATTGTTCGTAGTGCATGGACATAACAGATAAATAGGTACGTTATAATATGTTTAATATCCACTGCCATAAGTAATAAAGTACCTAATAAAGTAATAACACTTGTCATGATGGTAACAGAATCCATTTTAAAATCAAATTATTGATATTTTATTCTACGTTTCTGCGTATGTTCTATTTCTATAAGATATATTTCAAGTTTTAACTAAAACAAAACAACATAATTGATATAAAATTAGAGAATGATGAAATAATTATCTTTTATAATATATAAAATTGTTTTGCTTGTTTATTAAAAATGTATGTGTAACATATCATTAATATATTAATATCCTGTTTAAAATAATAAAAACTATACTTGATTATACAGACATTTTTTACTGGATTGATACACATTTTAATTCATTTTATGATTATTATTCTTTATTCGTTATCTTTGCATTTTTATAAAGGTATAAATAATAGGTATGTAAAATATTCAATATTCATATTAATATAATTTTATAACATATTGTATAATAATATATTCAAAATTAATTTATTAAAATAACAACAAAACTACCTATATACATTAGGTATATAACTTAAAAAAATAATAAAAACTAGATTTCTATATAATACGAGTATATATATATATTATATTTAAAAAAAAATGTTAATTGCTGTTATTAAGATTTACCAATAGGTATAATTTATTTATTCTATAAATAGGTTTATATTATATTGTTACTCTCCGGCATCTTTATATCACAAAGTAAAAAATAAAAATATTATACACTCAGTAATTGAATAATGGATTTTAAATGTGCATGACACCGATATATTACGTATATATTTTGTGATATACTATAGATTTACAGGAAGATTTAAGTTTAACGATTACATCGACATATTTTTCTAGGAAAAACATTTTACTTTTTGTACATTTTCCACGTAAGTAAAAATATTTATACAAAAATAGTTCTCATATTACAATGACAGAATTAATAACTTCGTAACTAGAAATTAAGATAGATTAAAAAATGATATATTATATAAATAACAACTCTTCAATGCTCGCAGACCATTAATTACAATAAATTTTGAGTATATCAATAGCCTATACAGGCTACAGGTATAATATTATTATATCAATATATACTTTTTTATCCTTTACAGTTATACATACTATTGTAATTATGTATATGATTATAGACAATCATAATGTATAAAAATTATTAGTCATTGGCTCATAGCAATATGAATATAACGTTTGAAATGAAAAAAAAAACCATAAATTGAATGAATATCAGAGAAAATAATGAATTTTTGTTTAAGTGCTTACTTTTTTCGGCAATTTCGTCAACATGATGATTTCCCACGGAGTCTTCGTCGTAGTCTTCATGTGATATTATGAAGTCACCACTTGCCGTGTTTAACCCATAACCATAACAAAACACGTAGGTACCTATTGTACTTCAGTGATAATTTATATTATTATATATTTTTATTACCTACTTCGTTCAACTGACAACTACTAAATAATAATACAATTACATAATATTATTAAATGCTATTTTACGCGTATTACTGATTAGATTTACGTACAGGGGAAAAATATTATTTACAAAACACACGGGAGCGCGCGCGCGCATATCTGTCATCGGTGGCGGCCGATGCAACTCTATCCTTGTACGAGTACAACGTATAAAACGCGGTTCGCATTAATGTATAGAAAAAACTGAAAATGTATGTTCCCAGAAACACCTGCACGCATCCACACACACGAACTCGCGCACTATATAGTTATAAACATGACAATCGCGGACCGCGGTACGTTATAAAACCATACTAGTACGTTAGAGGTTGGACCGACCAGTAACCAGACGCGGTATAAAATAATAAATACGCGACAATTATTGCCCGTTATAAATAATTATTGAAGAGTGTTTATCTACTTAATGCATTTTGAATATTATTTATAACATGCACAGGGACTCGACGACCGATAGATAAACTAGTTTGTTTGTTTTTTTTTTATTCTAACCTCGGACTACGTATACACGCTATACAACATACGCGTCCCTTTGACGACCACCGCACCGATGCCCATCGGTGGGTCAGTCAACTTATTTTTACTAAAAAATTCACGGCCGTCTATCCGTCATGCTGCGCGCGCGGATTATGACCACGAACGAGCGCACCCTTCGTTTTACACGGAGCGCGTTACTACTACGTTACTACGTCCTTGAGGGGGGTATACTGCGGTATAAAATATCAAATAGATTTGCATGCAGCGGACGTGAAATGTTTATTTTTTTATCACTTTTTAAGTTGGTTTTAAAATATTGGTTTACTGTAGATATTAATAATTATTCAACGGCCCAAAAGGATTTATGATTTTATCACAAATTTATTTAAACGCAATATTGTAATATATTTAATATTTATTATACGAGTATATATTTATATAGATATTAGATACCTACATTAAAATATGAAGTTTTCGTCATACCATGCTAGATGCTACCCATGCTTTTCGAATAAAATTAAAGAACAAATAAAAAAAAAAATTTACTAGATGTTTATTTTTTACAATTTACACAAAAATTAAAAAACACATAGGTTGTAACTTGTAAGCATATATTATAAATTAAAAAATGTAGTGTGTAAGTACCGATTTTAGTGGAGGCTTCAGAAGTTATGGCCCATTATTCTATATGCTGTTTTAGGAGCATTTTAATGGAAACTATATTTCATAAAATATAAGTCAATTATTTTATTTTTTTTCAAGAAATTTCTAGAGTAGCTTATTTTTCAAAACTAAGTGTTTATATATTATGTATTAATTGTTTAAGTAACAATTCTAAAAAACGGATTTAATTATTTAAACATTTTAAACAAATTTTACAGTTGTACCTACATATTATTTAACTTAATCAAGTGATTTCTAGACTAAATTAGCACTTGACTACCATTTTTATTATTCGTTATAATTCCATACAATTATAATATATTTTATATTTATAATTCTTAATTTTATGTACAACACGAATAGAATGTTATTAATGTAAATATAAAAGAATTTCTATAAATTCTCCACCAACATACAATTATAAAATATGTACCATAATATTTTATATCTTTTTATATCTAATGTCTATTATTACGTTTCACAAACTGTAAAACGCGAAAAATTGGTTTATTTTATATAACATCTCCAAAAGTAATCAGTTAATAATTATAGGTACATTTATACTTACAACTTACTAGTCAGAAACTACTAACTTACTACGTTTACCGTTAATAATTATTACTTCACAAAATATAATATAATATGCAGTAAAATGAAAAATAAATGTATAAATAAAATATTTTCTTTGAATTCACTTATTTCGTCTGTAAAACCATGTGGTTAGAAATGCTAAAAAAAAAAAAAATATTAAGAAGCACTGGCGCACTGCACTTAATATTTTATACGTAGTGATTAAACGAGTATCAACTATCAATAGACAGAACCTCACTAGTCACTACCTCAAGCAGTCACAAAGAATTCACTAAAAGAAATAAGATAGTATCTAATTTAAAATAAACACAAAAATGTCAGCTATTTGTTTTAAATATCCAAATTATTCGGTATTTCTAGAAGTACAACTGTAATCCCTAGTATTTTTATTCTAATAGTGTTAGTAATGGTGACTAATACTACAAATTTGCTTCTATTCCTATTTTAAACGTTTAAAAAAAAAATACTATATAATTAATTAGGTACTTTGAATTTAATTTGGCGATAATTAGAATTTATTATTATATAGAACACAGAGGGCATATAGGTAACAATAGAACTTCATTTGTATGTAATAATACCATATAGCCCGTATAAATTTTAAGTTAAACCATCAAACAAAATTTAATTATCTTCAAAGATAATAATATATAAATATATTTTAGTTATTAGTTACCTACTAGTTATTACTTATTAGTTTATTACCATTTAATTTCTATACTCTGAAAAATCATACCTGTGAATTTGTGAATAATTTCCAATATATTTAACGTACTACTTGAATTTTTTTTTTTATAACCACTATAGGTATAGAATTTATAAATTAATAATAACTTAGCTTAATTAATAATTAATTAATCATAATCATGTATTTATATTTTATACCATTATATTTTGTACCATAATACTATTTTAAACAAACAAACGATAAACGTAAACAATTATAAAATATACCAAAGAAATTATTACAATCCACCTGCATAACATGAAAATACCAATTTCATCATTTCCTTCGAGAACAACAATAATTGGATACCAATGTGTCATACGTAAATACGTACCTAATTATATTATAACATAAATGCCAATAATTTTAGCAAGTGTAATTTTAGAATAGGTTTTCAAATAGCTAATCTTAATAATTACAATTAATTAATTTCTCAATATTATAATATTTATAGACATGAATATTTTAAGTTTGTTTATTGTTTACTATTTATATGGACTTTTTCTTAAATGAAATATATTTCCTAGTTGTAATTAAACTTAATACTTACCAACTAATTATTAAAATGATAAAATAATAATACGAATTTGAAATATAATGGGAAAATAGGGTTTAAAAGTTAAAACTATAAAATGTTCTTTCAATTGGATTTACTTTTTATTTTCATACACCACGTCAAAATACGAGTAGATTATAATTGTAAAAGTTGTAGGTATCATCATTAATAATTAAAATAACTTATGGGTTATGGGTTTATATTTTTTTATAGTGCACTGAAATTTAAAATGATTTACAATTATTTAAGTACCTACTACCAATAAATTATAATAATTTTAATATTAGGTGTACATTTATATCAAGTAACGAAAATATCGTTTTTTACGTAAAGTAATACACATACAAAATACAATTGATACAAACGACAATATATGTACATTGAAACTCGGTGTATTTATGAACAGTAGCGAATATCTACTTACGATACGTACCCACTTATCAATTTTCGATTGACCTTTGATTAACTCTTTAACAGACGATGTGCGATTAATTCGTCAAGGTTTAAGGGGTGCAAAACCATAAATATACGCGATTCGCACAATCCAACGACATTATTATACTCGTAATTTGTAACATTGAAACCGTTCAACCTTCACGTGTGAAATAAAATTAAAAAAATCAAACTGTCCAATTAACAATATTATTACCTGCTGTATGTTATAGGAAGATTTTTGCATGGCGACGTTAACGTGTTTGCTCGTCAAGATCGAATCTGATTACGTATTCCACAACGAAAACGTTGAAGATAAAATAATACTGACGAAACAAGATTACTCGACACCCGACGAACACGATTTTTTTGGTAGTAGTTTTTTTTTCGGCCTTTGGAAACACGCGCGTCAACGAGAACACGAATCTACACACTGACTGACGTGGGTACAACACTACAGAGTGAATGAAACTGAATACTGAAATGAAATAGTGAAATACCGAATATTACTGAAATACGAAAATAGGATCGGTTCGGTTCACACAATAATAATAAAATATAATAATAATAATAATAATAATAATAATAATAATATTATGTATAATAAAAGCGGACGCACGAGGTGTGTACGCCGCACTATAGTGGAGAATAATACGAGCAGGTTCGGAGGCACAATTATGGTCACAGGGGTAACAAAGAGGCGACCAGATGGGGATATTCGGATATTCCATCTATGCATGCACCGTGCACGCATTGCAGGTAAAAAGAGCACGTCATATTATGTTTTAATGAGATTGTGAGTGAGAGAAACGTTTTTGAAATTCATGAAAATAAGCGGAATCCCGTAGGACACAGATGCAAAATAATATAATAATTATTAATTAATAATAAAATTGTACAATGTTAACGACGAAAAAAAACGCATTATGCATCGTAGTAATAATTATATATTATAATATTATTATTGTCATCGCCGTCTACGTTCTTATAATAATAATTAATAATAATTCTTATCGCAATACGCGAGTTCATGTCAGATTTCATTGTAATTGTTCGTCCATCGTCAGTCCTCAGTCGTATCGCTTAATATTATGGTCCGTATAATATGTATTATATTTTATTTTATTTTTTTTTGCTGTCTAAGTTAATATTAAGAATTACATTTTTACCAAACCGAAAAAATCGTTATCGCGAAACGAGTTCCAGAAACAGGCAGACGGTCTCGAGTTCAGTAAACCGATCCACAAACGTTCACCAAGACGTATTCTTAATGTATATTTAAAGATGGACAATATTTTTATATTAAATGCAATTTTAGGATATTATTTTTCACGTTGAAAATATTATTATATTTGACGATACAATAACAATAAATTAATAACATATTAATTATATAATATTATTGTGTCCAATTCATGACCAAAGTCGTAATATTACATCGCACATATAGAGTGCATGGGAAATAAACGTAGGTAAACACATTTTGATCTTTGGAATATTTCCTATATCCATCTTTGTCATCTACATGATGTATTGGTTTTACAATGATACGTGTCTTTTTTTTATGTATTTGAAATTTTGAACACTTTTCGACCAGTAATAATGCTCCGATTTTCACGAATAGAATATGTTTCTGGTAGGAAAATGGACATGGTTGGTACTTTATTTAGGTCATTTTTCGAATTTCTCAAAATTGAGCCTATGCGATAAGAAAAACTACCAAAAAAAATAATGAAAATACGGCATTTTTCACGAAAACTGAAATTTCGACGAAATCAATTTCAAATTTCAATATTTTACCATTTTTCGATAGTTCATACAATACTTCATACGATAGTTCATACATGAACTTAGAGACTTAAATTATATTTTTGGTATTTACAGGTACTAAATTTACGTGATACAATTTTGGAACGGTTAAGTTAATTACTTGAGAACTAGCTTGAGAACATTGAATATTTCCTAAAACTCTTTTTTTATATTCAAAATATTTCATAAAATTGGCAATTTTTAGATTTAATGGCCCTCTACCACATTATACTTGACGTTTTACTAAAATATTAGAAAATTTTCAAGTCATAATTTTATTTGAAATTTTAATAAAATCCATATTTAAAGTATTTATATGGATTCTTTTTATTTTTCAATATTATACAATAATATTAATTGCAATTAACAAAAGATTTGATCGAAGTTCATCAGATAATATATATACTCGTATACCGTCATACCGATTAAAATTTTTATATTTATCAGTCTCTACGTTCAATATAAATAATTTATCTAAATGAGTCACAGTAATGATTTATAGGTACTTGCATTTAAATTTTAATCAAAATCCAACACTATTCTCTATTTAGCCCTGTATCCCTTCCACATCAGTATCAGCTCTTCTTTTTATATTTTAGAGTCGTACGAGTATCAATCATAAATTCATAAGCAAAACTATTACCATCTGGCAACTACCTACAGCTATTACTAAATTACTAAATCATAATAATTATTACGATATAGATATATATATATATATATAATATCTAAATATCGAAGGGTTATACGGGTACCTACGTCAACCCGTCAAAATCCTTTGCCTAGAGTGTCAAATATAATAAAATTAATAATAGTATGCGAATGTGTAACGACATCGTAAACAGTGACGGGATAATATTATTAATGACCATCGAAATTCGAAACCAGAGACGTCCATTTAAATATTTCAAACGCGCACATGTGGTCGTATAACTCTCTTGCGGAACACGGCGCAACGAAGGTATAAAATAAAATAATATTGGATAACTCGATTGACGTCGCATAATATGTATAGTAATATTCGGAAGAGACGACGTGGTTTTGGAAAATATACATTTAAAACACACACGTGTTTCGTATATCGTATACGGTATATTACACGTATTATAATCGTTTACAGGACACGCACGACGGCATAATACAATATTATTATTGTGCGCGTACGAGTGTAACAAAAACGTATCGCGTACTGTACTATATATCAACGAGTTACGGAGGGAAAATAATTCGAAAAAAAAAAAGATATTTATTATTGAAATTTGTTAGAATGCTAGAAAAAATAAACGTCACAAAACTGTATAAAATACATTGCCTATAATATTATAATAATTCATATAGTATTCGTACAACGCGATAAAAAATTCTTCATTATAATAATTATATTCTAATAAACGTTTAATGTTATGTAGGTAATGTGCTATCGTTATATTGTGTCTAATATTATATGCTAATGCCTTTTTTTTCTATATAAATAGTAAAATAGACACTACTAAATGTCTAAATTACTAAATGGTATTTGCTTTAAACGACTGTGTACCCATCGTCGTGGCATTCGATGTGTGTATATACACCTATTAAATTTAATTAATAATATTCTAATCTATTACAAAACATTATGTCATCGTTAACTTAAAAATATTGTTTTGTAAAGTTATTGATTCGCTATGATGTATTATACATTATAATATTATTATAGTCAGCGCACGAGTATGCGAAAGACCAAAGGCGATTTAACAGTATCTACCTGTATACTCGTATAGTATCTACCTAATACGAAAACAATATTTTTACAAAATAATTGATTCCATCCTACCGACTATAATGGATAACTATGTTCTATATGTAACTATAGGCTGTATAGTTATAGCACAGAAAATACGAGCACTCGAAAAATTATGTTTTTTTTTTTTTTTTATGTTACAGACTTTAAATTGACAATTTTGTGTTAAATCTCAATTCAAGATTATTTTCTTTTCGTAGCGTTTTTACGCTGGAAGAAATCTCTCTCCCGCAAAATATAACTTTTCTTTTTTAATGATATTTTTTAATAGATACAATTGTTTGTTTCTCAGTTATATTCCCTCTTGGTTCGATTTAATAAAAATACCTTGATAATAAAATCCTAAATACGCCAATGTTTTTTTTTTTTTGTAACGTAAGTTATTCGTTCTAGATCAGTGGGCTCCAACCTTTTGTAGTTCGGGGTGTAATTTACACGTTCATATAAATTATGCTGACCGCTAAAAAAAAAAAAATAGGTACTTATTATTTAATATTTTATTTTATTTAAACATACTACATACGTATACACTATAGAACTAGTAACTAGACAATTATATGTATAAATCTTACAGGTAGGTATATAATAATATTATATATTATGATTATAATATATACGAGGTCTGTTCAAAAAGTACCAGGACAAACATTATTACGGCTAAACGATACCGTTTTAAATTATAGATAGATATATTCATCGATTTTTGACATGCCCGAAGTTAACGAACTTGTCACTTGTGTGCATCAAGTTTTGTTTGAAACTCGGTAAAAATACTAAAAATGACACGGAAATGTATGAAATGATTAAAACAATTTTTGGGGATGATTCATTAAGTCGTTTAAAAACGTTTAAACGTTTCAAAAATGGTCAGAAGTTAATAGTTATGAATCAACTGAAGATGATCCACGTTCTTGAAAACCGTCGACATCCAGAAATGATGATGTTGAAACGAAAATTTGCGAAAAAGTGAGAAATGACCGTAGATTAACCGTTCGTGAGTTAGCCAGATGAAGCGGATATCTCAATTGGGTCATATCATGAAATTTTAATAGAAAATTTACAAATGAGTATAAGGGTTGCTCCTGCTAGTGTGCTACCAAACTTCATGCGCACACGTTGTTCGTTAACTTTGGACATGTCAAAAACGACAAACAAAAAAAAAACTGACTCGATTTCACCATGTGTTAATTTAAACTGAGATAACATAGCGACTTGGGGTTTTGTTTAAAATATTCACCTAGATTAGCCGTAATAATATTTGTCCCGGTACTTTTTGAATAGACCTCGTATATATTATTGACCAATAAAATAATATTTAATTTAGATCTTTCATATAGGTATTTTAAAAATATAATAAAAATTTAAATTATAAAATATACATAGGTATACTTCATATAATATATGATCGGGTCACATGCGGTCCGCGGGTTGGACCACATTGTTCTAGATAATTGATTTAGGTACCTAAATCGAAACTAATAAGTAATTAATCCATATCGATATAATAATATGGTAGGTAAACTAAAACGGTAAAACTAAGTGCGTCATCGACAGTCAACAAATAATTGTCATATAATATTAATCGAAATAAGAATTCAAATTAAATGTGTAAGGATAATAATTAATAAGGATAGTAAAAATTATAACAATAAAAAATGACAATTTATCATTAAAACTAAATAAAAAATTATGAATTTACAAGTAGGTACCTACATAACACATTGCATACCTATCAATATTTTATTGTTTTATAGTACAAACAAAATATTTTGTAAAGTACTCATACTTAAATTTAGATATTAAATATCTGAAGGCTATAATTCCCGGATTAACATTTAGAGTATAAGCTTTTAGATCATCTGTTCGAGGATAAAATTTAATATATTAGTTCACAAATGATAGATACTAAATGTAAAATATAAAAAAGCAATAATAAAGTAATGCAGTTTTATAAAAAAAAAAAAAACAAAATTTATTACATATTTTATACAATTAAAATTAATAATTAGGTTTGCAATAAATAATATCTTATGAGTTATGACTAAATATTATGCGATGTTAAAAGTAAAATCATTTATTGATCATAATAAATAAGAATAGGTAAACTTTGAAATATATTTATTAGAATAAATACATTTCATTTTACAGTAAGTAATATGAATATTAATGTTTAGATAAACACATAATACCAGGAAATATTGGTTTGTTTTTAAAATACGTACATTGTAAACATGCATAATATACAAATTAATCAAGATATTAAAGAGTAAAGATAATTTTTTATGATAAAATAAATATCTTTTCAGACTTTTAAATTGATAAATTGAATGTTTTTGTAGTTATATTGAATCAATATTATATAAAGTAAAATTTCTAACCTTTATTTTTACATATAATAGAAATCATAATTATCATTTGTTCCAATCATATTTAGATATAATAAAAATATAAACATTATAAATACTAATTTATAAAAGATACAGATTTATTTTTATTGAATATAAAAACAAAATAATTTATAATTTTGATATTAATGTATTTTTTCTTAAGTATTTTAAAGATAGCATTCAACAGTATTCATCCTCTTCAAATATCTGTAAAAATAATATTAAATTTATATTATGATATTCATAAATCATGCATATACATGTATATATATATATTGCATATTTTACTATATACAATTTGAATATAGTAATCATTTTGGTTAATTAAAACTAAAAACTGTATTAATTACTTGATTAAAATCAAATTATGAGATTTACTATTTTTAATATACTTATATTTCAATTAAAACTGTAAAATAGTTATCATAATAGTTTTAACACTTTTTTTCAATTTTTGACCAAAACCTAATCTAAATTATTTGTAAATTTCTTTTAAGAAATATTTTTTTATGTAATACTTAATACATAAATTTGTAATTACCCAGAACATTGAATAAACAGTAAATAAATATAAATACTTTTCCTATTTACGTTGACAATTAACAATCAATCTATATTATTTTTATTTAGTATATTTTTAAGTGTTCAGACAATTTAAACATTAATGCATTTACATTGAGATTATAAATAATATAACTATAAAATGCAATTAAAAACATTTAAATAACATTTTATAAACGATTATTATGATAAGACTAGTATATAATTTATAAAAATTATGAAATTATATTATATTTAGTAACTAATTTATCATTTAATTACAATTATAGTAAAGTTTAAATTTATTTTATACTCTGATAATTATAATATTTGTACCAATATTATTTAAATGAATAACAAATATAAATCAATAGTGTTTAGAATATTATTAGAAGTTAATAGAACTATAATCATTTTAATATATGATAGCATTAATGTTTTGTTTATAAATGTTAATTATTTTTCAAAATTAATAGTCAGATAAATATAAATATAAATTTTGTGATTTAGATTTTTAATAAAATATTATAAAAATCATCACAAGTGCTCAAATTTATTTAAGCAATAAAGTCAGTACATCAGGTTACAATTGCATATTAGACATATTAAACAAATTTACCATATTTCAAATGTTTATGAAAAAGCAGCAATTTTTAATTAAAATATCAAATTATATAGGTAAGTAATAAACTAATAATAATATATTATATAATATTATAATCTAATGTGCTGCAGTTTTATAAAAGTTTAAAATTATTTAAGTTATATTTTTAATATACATAATACTTTGTTATTGTATTGTTAGATAATTAAATATGCCAATTTATAAATAGTTCTTCAATTTTTAAATATTAAATATAATTCATATGGCTTGCTTTATAATTATTTATATAATATAAGTATAAAAATTAAATAATATAAATTTATAAACTTAAGTTATTTGCTACGTATATTATATTTATTAAATACAAAAATGTACAATAGTAATATATAAATAATTTTTCATCAGTATAGCCCAAACAGTTAAATAAAATATTTAATGTTTGTTCAAATACAACTTTATACATTTCAAACCAAAATTAAAACACATTTATCAGACATAATTATTAGATAACTTTTTTTGCAAATAAGTAATAAAATGTTTTTCATTCTATAATAAAAAATAAATAATAATTATATAATATAATAGATACAACATGCCAATTAATCTTAATTTCATAGTCATAATTATATTTAAAATTTTTCAATACAACGACATGTACATAATGTGTTTTGTGTTAAATTAGATAATGTATAGTTAAATTTGTTTTTTAAACCC
Organism: Tetraneura akinire; assembly: GCA_021307375.1. Lineage (NCBI taxonomy): Eukaryota > Metazoa > Arthropoda > Insecta > Hemiptera > Aphididae > Tetraneura > Tetraneura akinire. The sequence continues at coordinate 5,837,409 of JAIUCT010000016.1, read as the reverse complement.
ATATTGTAGTACCTAAATAATATGAGAATACATTATATATAGATATGAGTATTATTTGTCATATAGTTATTAAATATAAATTGAATTGATAGATATTTTTACTACATAATGATGACAATGAATAATTTAAATAATTTAAGACTATTGTATTAAATGCACTTAAAATCTTAAAAAACAATAGGTATATGCTAATTTAATTTTAACACTTAATTTTGTAATACATTACCTATGCATTTTTATATAGAATAAATCCCAAATATTTTTAATAATATATATGATTTTAGTTTTCTGATCATTAGTTTTTACGTATTTGAATATCATAGTAGAATTTTGTATTTAAATATATTACATAATATAAATATATTTATAAAAACAGTTTAAAATATTTACCTTGGTTATATTAATATATATATATATATATAGTATATATAGATGGTGTACAGCAGGATATTTATGCGACATAATTGTAAGTATTTCGGTCTTCTGGTGTACGTGCTAAATACTCTCTTTCAATTAAGCACTCAATACGTTTCTTAATGAGAACAGGTGATGGCATAAATCTTGACCTTAACTGCTCAGTTACTTCCATGATAAGTGTATTATGTGTCAATTTTTTACGTGCTTTCATAATTCGTACAAGTGCTGCTTCTATTTCATGCTTCCTGTCTTCTTCTACTTTATCCTTGGTTTTGCGTCTTTCTGGTTCATTTTCTCCCTTGGTAGTAATTGACTGAATTTTTACACGATATAATTTTGAAAAATAAGATTCATTGACTGAAAATTCATGATGTGGCTCAATTTCTTTAGTCTTGGGACTCTTCAATAATACTCTTTGTGATGGTTTTCCCATTGCTAATGATTGTAATGCTCTAGTTAGATCTTTTTCATTGATATCTGTTTCATTCATTATTGTTTCCATTGTGATCTTCTCATAACTATTAAATAGCATTAATATTGCCATTTGATAAGTGGATACTTGGAAAAGATGTTTACGAACAGAAGAATGAACATTATTCATGCTAGTTCCAGAGTTTGATGATGTTGATACAACAGTACTACCACTGCCATTTGAACTTATCACAGATGTTGCACTATTATCTCTACGGTTGTCAAAAACGGCAGTTAAATCTGCTGAACCTAACTGTGGTTGGAGACGAAGTTGGCGTCCATTATGTTTACTCAAATAAAAGGTTCGAAATTCTTCATATGCCAAACGTGCTATGCTGGGTACATTACATTTTGGAGTAGTTGTTGGTAATGGCCAGAATCCAGTAGTTAATACACGAACTGATAAATCAATTTTATTACAATTTGATAATGGTGATTTAGACAAATATAGTTTAAATGAATCCATTATGGTGTTTGATAAAGACATATCTTTAAACATACCTTCAAGTTTGGAAGTAAATTGACATCCACACTCAGTTTTTAATTTTGAGATCATATTTTTCTCATTGTCATCACTTACAGACTTATTTAACAACAGTCTCTTAGCTAAATGTTGTTTATAGTAAGTTTCAAAAACATCTTTGTCCTGAAGAAACCGAAACAACACCATAGCTTTGTCAAGCACTGGTTCTAAATCATTTTCATCCATACCACGTACTCCTTTTTTCAATTTGTCATCAATAAATAATGACATGTATTCAGGAGACTTTTGATTAAGATTAAGAAAATGTTCGAAGTCTGATGATATTGTTTGTTTAAACATTTTATCACTCGCAAATGAATTGTATAAAAAATAATCGAGTTTATCTTTGAGATCTAATAAACTTTGTACATAAGTGACGGGATTTAAATCAGTCTCGTCTTCTTTTACTAATGATCTACCTTCTTCCCGTAAATATTTACTCAAACAATCTGACATGGTTTTTAGGCCATCGGATAAATTACTCAAAAGCTTATACATACAGGCAAGATCTTGGGTCCTTTGGTTTTTTAACATAAATACAAATCCAGAGTTTTCCATTTCCACAATAGTCTTCATATGTTTTTTTATGAGCTCTTCTTCTACTACTTGAATTATACGACTTTCTGTAGAAACATCAAGGTAATTTTTAGCTCGTTCGGCTTCTTCGTTTATTCGTGATTCTGCTTTTTTGATATAAATGGAAGCGCTATTTTCAGCTAAAAGCATCTGACTTTCAACATTGTAAAATTCACTTGACTGAGCAAGGAAAGGACGTTCAAAATCTTCTTGGTAAACAACCCTATTTTGTATACCTAATATCATAAGCATTTGACAAGCATTCTTTAATGCGATACGGTCAATCACTTCACCGTTTCTTTCTTTCATAACCATACTTAATAACGTTTCGCGTAAATGATCTCTTATACGGTCATGTCGCACTATTATATCACGAAACAATACAAGTCCAAGGTTATAAACGCTATCGACTTCATTGTTTTTTACATACACTTTATCCATGTACATAAGTATATCGCGTATCATAACCATTGATGTTTGATGGTCTCTCCAACATTCGTCGAGGGTCTGAAGAAAATTATTATTCAATGAATTTAGTACGTCTTCGCGGACTTTGGTTTCCAAATGGGTGGAAACAGTTTCCCTCATACCGTTGTACAATCGTTCACCGTGTTTCAACAGTATCATAGTGTACGCGTTGCGGTACAGCTCTTCAAAACTCAGACAGGAGTTGTTCTTCTTGTGTATTTCCTGTATGGCGTTTTTCAACATTGCCCATGTGTTGTCCACAAATTTCTCATCGGTGCGAGACGGAAATGCCTTCACCCGCATGTTGCCTCTCTTCTTGGGTACTGCACTATTCATTATGCCTGTGCGTCTTCGTCCCAGAGGATCACTACTCATTGCAGGCGCACGGTCACCATTTGTACACGATGGTTGCCTGTCAAATGAAAACGATTTACAGTATTAAACATGTCAAAGTGGTTTGTGGCCAATAACATACCGATTTTTTTTTTGACAAGAAATTTTTTGAGTTAAAAAGAAAGTGGAAAAAAAAAAATACTATAAATTTTTTTTTTTTGATTCGTCCGGAACAATGAAATATTTTTAAAATATTATCCTCTGGTCTCGAACATGAGAATATCGTATTTTTACTCTATTTTACTCTCGTCACTATTGTTTGAATTACACTTGTAATTTATTCGGTCACTGTTTACCGACGTAAGATTTTCTGAATACTGAATAGTGAATAATCGTACAGGAACACTGGACGGACGAATAACAAAAATTAACGTAAGTACATAGAGAACGACGACAAACTTTCACAATAGATAAAACTTAATGTACAGTACTACATATGTCATATGTATTAATATTGACAATGTTTTAAAATATTGCATTATCAGTTGTAGTTGCAGTGAAATTATATTATTAATTTTTTTTTTTTTTTTAACACGATTTTTTGTCCACATTAGGGTTATGTTACGTTATCACAAGTTCGTCGATTTTTATGCCATGAAAAACGGGGCAAAATTAATTTACCAAGATATTCATCCTTAGTAATTTTGAATTTGATTCTTAAAACAGTTAATTACTTATTTATTATTTTATAGTAATTTAATGATCATTACCATTGTTGTAAATAAAATAGAGGACTTTAGAGTTTTAGACTTAAATCCCATGAATAATGTTTCTTTATAAATTAAACAGCAATTAAAAAAAAAAAAAAAAAGAATGATGCTATTATACTGAATATAAAGTTAATATTTATTATCTTTTATATTTTATTTATTTTACTATATATTTCAATAATTTCACCTGAATGCCTTTTTTGCATTTACTATTATACTAGTAAATTGGATTCGTACGAGCACTCAAAGCCTCTAATGAGAATATTAAAACTTAACGAATATCCAATCTATCATGTTATTACTTTGTGTAATATTTTATCTTTTACGTTTAATATTAAATATTCACATAGAATATTTCTTAACGACAACGTTGATTTTCATTTATTTTTCTTTAAATATTTCAGAGTCAGGACATAGCCCTTTACTATCTCCATGTTTATTACCTACCATAAATAAAAAAGGACTTTTTTATAATTATTTATCTACTTCTACATCACCATTTCATTGCTTATGAACTGTATCACTATAATCCAATTAGTTTTTTATAGAAATATAGTTGTTCTTTCTTTCTAGATAATTACAATTTAATTAATAAACTAGGTATAAATATTCCATTGTTTCAAATTTTCATACAAAAACATTGCAATTTGTAGAAACAAACATAATATTCAATTATTTTAATTTTTTATGCTTTTGTTATGATATATTTCAAGAAAAAGAAAGAACAGTGATGAACTCAATAATGAAAATAACAATAAAACTAATTATTGGACACCTACTAAGACACAATGTGTTCATCACTATCATTATAGAAGGAAAAATAGAGGGGAAAAGATCCTCTAAGAGGAAGACCGCGTAATTCCTTATTTGAAGAAATCTTCTGACGAATGGGTTGTACTTCTTACCAATGTCTCAAGAGGATGGCATATGACAGACGTGATTGACTACAACAAGGCTTGGCCTTTAGAAGCTGATGGTGATGACTTAAAATAAGTTTCCTACAAGTTTGCCATTGAGGTAATGTCAGGGCTGCAGCAGGGAGTTGCTTTATCTATTAACTTAGGACTATAAAAAGTTAAAAGAAAATCTTACGAGTATCAAAAATTGGACATAATTGGTGAAGAAACTGTTCTAGCATATACCGAGATAATTATTTTAGGAAATACACAGCAAAAGTTATACTCAGTACTCACTCTCTAATTTAATAGAAGCCTGCAAAGATATCCAACAAAAAAAAGACAAAATGTATGGTAATATCAAGAAGAAATTTACACTAGCCAAATCTGAAAATGTGAAATATGATTTTCAAAAATATCTGTGTTAATATCAACAATAACATGCACGGGGAAATAAGAGAAAGAATAACAAATGGAAATGAAAGTTACTTTAGCATAAATAAGTAATTGAAATTGAAACTATTATTCAGAAAATCAAAGATTACTCTATGTACAAGTTTTTAAGGGTAATTGTAAGTGACATGTGTGAGACCTGATCCACAACAAAAGAAGATAATAGAAAACTTGCAATATGGGAAAGGAAAATTTTACATATATGAACCGGTGTACAATGGCGAGCTAGGAACAAATGAAAAAAGACATAATAAAGAGCTATATGGCCTATATAGAAAACCCACATTAACATACATAAGATGTAAACGTCTAGAGTAGCTTAATCATAAATGGAGAAACGATGGGAATGTATTAAAGAATCTTTTGATTTTTTTTTTAATAGCATTATAGACCATTTAGACCCTTCACTGCCAATACTAAATACTTCCACTCCTCTCTATTATACACATGATTTAGGTCCCCATGTCAATCTGATCACAATTCCTGCAGGTCTCTTTTGACTACATCTAACCACCTGCTTAGTTGTTATAATATATATTATTGATATAAATATATAATATTATTGATATAAATATATATAATATTATTGATATAAATATATATAATATTATTGATATAAAGATATATATATATATATATATATATCTTTTAATAGGAAAAATTTATAAGAAACGGCCACTGGGAAGACCGAGAACAAGATGGAAAGACACTGGAGAAAAGGATATAAGGTTGATAGATGAGAATACAACACAACATTAAACTGGTCTTTAACAGAGAAAAGCTAACACAGGTCCTGAATGGACTGTTAAGCTGTGAATTAATAATGAAAAGTTTAGTATAATAAAAACTCTTGATAATTTATATATTTTATTTTTTTTACATTTGAAGTACTGTAACTGGATAATCATTAATTAATGACAATATGAATAACTTATTTCTCTCGTTATATAATTTTTTAAATCATTCATTTATTATATTATTTCAGTGTCTATTACTATAATTAAACCAAATTTATTATAAAAATTAATGCTTTGTAAACAATTACACAGAAATTATAGTTTATTGAAATTTAAAAAAAAAATAATAATAATAAATAAAGTATTACTTATATTTTATGCTTTTAGTTTTATTTCATTTAATAATTTTATATTTACAAATTTACTATTTATTTGAGAAATATTCAATGTAACAGAAAATAATTGTTTCATTTATTGATTCATTAAAATGTTTATCTAATATATTTTAAAATATTAAAAATGAAATGTGATCTAATTATGCATAAAAAAAAGTGTATTATCAGTACCAAAAATGTATGATTATTCATCATAATTGTCTATTTGTCCATTTTCATTAAAACCATCATCATCGTGTTCTGGTTTTGCATAGTAAGAATTCTTATAAAGACTACCATTAGCATTATCTTCATCTGGTTCTTCTTTCTTCACCATATCTGGATCATATTCTTCTTGAGTACTATTATAATTGTCATATTCATTGTAATTGTCATAATTATCATAATCTAAAAGTAAACAAAATAAATTAATAATTATTAGGTAGTATAACATACAATACAAGATTTGTTTGTCTATAATTTATAGGAAAATATTATTAATTAATAATAATACTAAATTACTAAAATGTTACCAATAAACATTTTCAATATATCAAAAAATAGAATGAATAAAATATTATATGCATTTAAAAAATAAACTAACCATCAACAGGTTCTTGTTTAATGTGGACTTTATCATCACGGTCCGAATTGTCTTTATCATGTTTATCACGACGTTCTTTACTTCTATAAAATATAATGTAATAATAAATTACAAATAAATAAATATAAATTGTAAAATATTCTACTTTTCACGACGATGATGGTCTCTTTCTTTACGATCCTTCTTGCGTTCACGATCCCTAGAACGACTACGTTTTCTTTTTCTATCACGATCCTTATCTCTGGACTTCGAAACTGGAACTTCTTCAACTTCATCATATTCCACGTCTCTAGTACGGTCCCTGCTACGACGTCTTTTGCGTTCTCGTGAACGTCTATTAAATAATAAAATTAACTTTTTTGAGACAGATGAAGAGTATTTTAATAGTAATTGTATTCAAGGTTTTAGTTAACTGTTTGCATAATATTGAAATTTAATTCTAACTGAAATAATACTTTGTGGATATATCCATGTTTTGACTATTGTCTGATATTGTAACTAGTATAATCATAATTAAATGTGTAATACACACTTAAAAAGATGGATATTTTCATGAAACGCACAAGTAATATTAATCTAATTCATGAAACTTTTAACCATGTCATAATAGATTATTTTTAGAAAAAAATGAATATATGCCATATATAAATGATCTAAATATTTAAAATAATTCTAGAACAAAATAATTTAAATTAGTAAAAAAAACTTTAATTATTTTATATGAATAAAAAATAATATACTTATACTTAATCATTTAGTAGTAATATAAATTATTTTCATTAATTTATATTTATATATTTTATACATACGATTTGGAACGATGACGTTTTCTTTCCCGATCTCTACTACGAGGTCGTCGATCGCGATCTCTATCACGATAATCACGTTCTCTATCTCTTTCTAAAGTTACACTACGTCCTGAACGACTTCCAGCCATTTCACGGGCATACCTTTCTCTCTCTCGTTCATTGTCTTCTCTACCAGAATGTTTCAAATTAACTTCTGGTCCACCACGTCTTGTACCCCCTAATCCACCTCCTATATTTATTAAATTAAAATTTAAATGATACTTCAATAAATGAACAATTATAATAAATATAAAATTATATTTTTTACCTAATCTTCTCGGAAGCCATCCTTTAACAGTGCGTGCTCTTTCAACATCTACCAATACTCTGCGTCCATCAATCTTTTTTCCATCAGCATGTTTATATGCAGCTATAATATTATTAGGGGAATATAATTAAACTAAAACTCTCAATAAAAATGATATTCACAATAAAAAAAAAAATTGAATATCAATCCCGAGATTTAAGTAAAAATCATTGACTAGTAAATTGATCTTCTTGAATGAATTTTGAAAATTGATGAGTTGATAAAAATAGTTCAGGTCTTTGATACATAATATGTCAATATATAATGTAATATATAGCGAATTTGTAGTAGGTACATAGGAACCAGGACTTACCAACCTCATAAAAATAAAAATTGTATACCTACTAAGAAAAATTAAGATATAATCAAATATTTAGGTACCTACCAATTATACTTATTTGCTATTCCCAGATTGTTTTTTAAGCGCAGATTGTAATGCCAAGTGAATCCAAAATTTGTCGGTATTTTTTTTTTATTATTTTTTTTTTTTTTTTACTTTACCTGGGACGCCAATACTTACAAAATGGGCGCATAATTATTCATTACCCAGTAAAAATATAATAAAGATAAAAATTATAAAAAATATATAAATGATATAAAAATATTATGTTTTCTTCCACCAATATTTCATATTATCTTACCTTTGCATATATCATGCTCGGAAGAAATTAAAATTATTTAAACATAACATTACAGTTTACCATATTCTGTATTGTCCCTAAGTTGTACACTTTTTTTTGTACATTGTTTTCGTTTTCTGTATATTAATCTATGTATGTAAATTAAATTATATTTTTATAATTATAGAAAACTGAAGAATATAAATAATTATAATAATAAACACTTATTCACCCATATGTATGGGTTATTGAAATAACTATTAAATTACAATTTAAAAATAATTAGTACTTAAGAAATTTATTTGAAACTAATTATGGGTTCAACTATTTTGTAATTTGTATGTTGGGCTTACCACACATACAAACCTATTATCAACAAAGTCGTCTATGTATAATCACAGGGTCATTAAAGAAGCTCCAATCAGCGAGCTCTTCACAGTTCACTGCATCAAGAACAAAATACAATTATTAAAACTGTACCAGATTTTTTTTTTTAATGAATTTTTAGAATATTGTATTTAAAGAAACGCGCAAGGGTTGTTAAATGTTTTAAAAATAATTTTTCAAACTGGCGAGCATTCAGATAAATTATAAATTTACATTCTTATAAATTATTGATCATGATGTTCTGAATAAATATCATGGTAAATCAATTTTACTAGCAAACCTAAATTACACAATAGTTTTTAAAAACTTGAACATGTAGATTTAATTTAAATATGTCAAAAAAATAATTAAATAAATAAAAATAAATGTTAAATGAAATAGAAATATTATAAAATACATTTTTTTTCTGTCCAATAGTCTTAATGAAATATATTTTAAGGTAATTAGGAGTAAGGTTGTACCTTAAAAACAATTTTGAAGTTTTGAAAAATAAAAAAATATTTTTACACTTATATAGATATAGAAGGTAGTATAAAATAATAAAGAAATATATCATATTTATATTTTATATACCAATTTTATCTTAATTATTTTGTAATTTAAGTATAAATATAAAAATTAAACTTAACCCATAAACCCCTTCAAATATTGGCTTGGGAAGTAGAGAAACATTTTATATTTAACTAGGTATATTCAGTTTTTTTAAAAAAATTATATTTAACTTAAAAAAAATATATTTTTAAAAATTATTAACACTTCTAATTTAATATATATATATATAATTTATCAATTTTTCTACTGAATGAACGGAAATTTTATAAATAACTAATTATAATCTATTAATTTTTTAGAATGGTAAAAAGAAAAATGTAATACTAATGAAATTGAGTTTAGTAGAATTTGATCTTAACATTCGCCATTTGAGACCACCAGGTCTATTTTTGAAAAGATATTTAAATATTCATTACTTACAATGCATATCACGTTCATATTCATACTCAATGAAAGCATACCCTCTTGGTTTACCATCAATCTTGTTATGCGTGACAACAATCTAGTTAAATTTTAATAAATATTTTATTATTAGAATATTAAGAATTACTTAAACATATTTTATAATAAAAAATTACCTTTTTGATAGGACCATAAAGTTCAAACTCTCTACGCAATTTTGATTCAGAAGTATCATAATTCTAAAATGAATATTTACAAATACATAAAAAGAATTAAAAATATTTTCCACTGATAAAATTATATATAAGTAATACATATCAATTTATTGTTATTCTAATATTTAATAATCATTTTGAGTGGTTAATTATTAAGGTTAGGAAAAATAAACTTTATTTATTCATATTAAAAAATTAAGAAATTATTAATATTAAAATAAAATAAATAATTATATTTACAATTATATAATCAAATTACTTACAATTCTAGCAACAAATAAAGTTTTAAATGGGTCTGTTGTAGCATTTGCAACTGAGTGAGGTTCCCCTAAAAATCAATTAAAACAAACAAGTTATTGTATACGAATATGTTTATTCATATATATTATAATATGTATCAAAAAAATTAAGACACTCACACAAGGCAATTTCTTGTTCTAATTTATAGGCCACTTGTTCAGCCTTTTCTCTGCGTCGACGTTCTAATCGTTCTTCTCTGGTTTCTATTTTTGTCGGTGGAGGTGTATCTTCAGGTTCCTAGTGAAAATGATGAATAATTTAATTTATAGGACGTGAAACATTTAAAAACCAATATATAAATTAAAATATTGATGTATATATTATATTTAATATGTGTACTTCAAACAAGTTCATGAAGTCTCCAACACCTAAGTAACCGCGAGTCTTCTTTTCGTGTGGTAATTTGGTGACCGGCGGCAGATATGGGACAGGATCCCTGGGCGCGAAAAGCGCCAATAAATTGGGTGGTAGAAATTGAGTCATGATTCCGAGATTCGTTGAACCACTCGTTCAAGGCGCTTGAATACGGAAGAAAAAATAAATCATCAAAAGAATAGAGTAAAATGTTCGATTTCGAAGTTACAGCGCGACGTTGCAACAACTGCGACAGTTTACAGAGAAATAAAAAATAACGACATACTATTTGTTTACGGGTTTACGTTAATAATAATTTTGTGTACATGAATACACATGCACAATTACACAAGACATGATGGCCGATGGGTATGCACAAATACGAAAAGCTAATAAAATAAATTATTAAAACCGACAGAAATAACAAGCACACTCTACTATCGGTATTGTATTGACAATAATTTCTGTTTCAACTTTTCAAGACGACCATTTTAGTTAAGACTATCAATTACCATGGAACAAAAAATGTCCGCGTCAATATAATCAATATTGATACTGTAATTCGTGATCGGATTTCTTTTTTGTATCAGTGCTATCATATTACAATCATTAAGATTGGACAATAATTATCGTATACAATAATATATATTTTAGGTTATGTATGTTATTATCAAAATAATGATTAATCATAATATTTTGTTTAAAATTATTTAATATTTATTAATTAATTACTGTTGTAACGCTGTAACTCTGTAACAGTGTACCTGACGAGTACGGAACTACGGATAGTGCAGTGTAACTTTTGTTAAGTTTTTTACAAAAACAATAACTATAAATAATTTAGAATGGAAGATATTAAAGAAATCTGGATTCCAGGAAACTTTAAAAATACTCCCAATATTGGACGTTCAGGTATGTTTTAAAATTAAAATATATTATTTGTTATTACATCCAAAGCCGTCCCTTCAGTTTGCGGGGCCTATATTTATATTATATATATAGCCTTTGTAGGTAAAAACGCAGGGCAAGGGTCCCGCTCGCAATGCCCTAGGGACGGCCCTGATTACATCATACCTGTTGTGAACTGAATCGAAATGACATAATGTATATTGTATATACAATTTTTATCCTTAAATGTTTATTACAATATTCAGTGTAGTTAAAATTATTTCTTATTCTTATAAATAAATTAAAACTATTGTTTATTGTAAACATAATGACTTATTGCACAATAAACTAATTAAAAAAAAAAAATTAAAAATAATAAAGTTATACCTACTAATCAATTATTTAAATTTGTTGTTTATTATTTTTTTATATTTTAGTTAAATATGACATTGCAAAACATGGATGGACTCCAATAACCACTACAACTTCTGTTCTTGGGGTTGTGTTTGATTCTGGTGTAGCTTTGGCTGCCGATACATTGACTTCGTATGGTTCAATGGCTTGTTTCCAAAATAATCCTAGATTATTGCCGGTATGTTTATTATAGATTTTAAAAATAATTATATTATACAATTTATTAAAAATAAACAATTTTACAGGTAAACAAAAACATCATTATAGCAGCAGCTGGTGAGTACTCAGACTATCAGTTCATACGAGATGCTATCGAAGAAAAAATTACAGCTGAAAAAAGCCTGAATGATGGAATATTGATGAAGCCAAAAGCTTTGCACACTTGGTTGTCCCGTGTTTTGTACAACCGTAGGACTAAAATGAAGCCACTTTGGTCTACATTCTTAGTTGCAGGAGTTCAAGATGATCATCCTTTCTTAGGTGAAATCGATAAATTGGGTACCGCATTTACAGATGAACAAATTGCTAGTGGTTATGGTGCATACCTTGCATTACCGTTGTTGCGAAAAGCTATTGATGAAAAGCGTGCAAAATGTCATTCAAAATTAACAAAAGATGAGGCTATTGATTTACTTAAAAACTGTATGGAAGTGTTGTATTACAGGTATATAATATTTATTTTGTTTAATAATTCCTATATTATATTGCATAATATGAAAAAGTATAATTTTGATTTATTTTTACAGAGATGCTAGAAGCCATGATAAATATCAGATTGGTATTGTTACAAAAGACTCTGTAGAAATACAAGATCTTTCATTGAAACCAAGGTGGGGAGTTGCTAAGTTTGTGCAAGGATATGAATAAACTTGGACATATAAAATTAATTTAAACATTGGCATTTAATTCATTTTAAAATGTATTATATTTAAAAGAAACAAATAAAATTTCAATTGCAATTGCAATTTGTTAAAAAAGTTAATATTTTGTTTTACTGATTTATAAGTTGTTTAAATTTTGAACAAATTCAGTTTTGGAAAACACTTGAGCTCTGTAATATATTATAAATACCTAATATGTCAACAATGGTATTTAATTTTAAAAATAAAATGTATTTTTTTGTATAGATTAGGGTTACCATATTTTATTTAGCAAAAACCGGGACAAACTTTTTTAATTTTTTTTTTCATTGATTTCTAATTATACAATATAATTTTTAATACACATTATATAGATAATAATATTTGACACTTTAAAAATTAAAGAATACATAATAAAATACACAATTTTTAATCTGTGTCCGGTGTCCGAAGTCCGATGTGTTCTCCGTCGCCATAAAAGTTTGTGTTGTTTGATACTTAATATTTTATAATATGATTATGTATTAATACTGCAGTTTCTCCAGGTAAATTGGAAAATTCAAGAATTTTGTTTTTACACCTGCAGTGGTCGAAAAATAACGAACAATTACAGGAACTAACTTAATAGCTTTATGATTTGATAGTTATCTCAGATCTTACTTGTTACTTTTTTCATCAAATGTCTAATAAAAGACACTTATAATTAATTAAAGTCTCATTCCGGGACAATATGCTGTCCCGAAACACATTATCGGGACACCGGGACGTCATACTCAAAGCCGGTACTGTCCCGGCCAAACCGGGACGTATGGCAACCCTAGTATAGATCAATATAATATAATTAAATAAAAATAACGTATTATAAATAAATAATTATATGAAAAATGTATTTAAAAATAAATAACTTTTTCCTTAATGTAACTTAAATAAATGAATGAATTAATAGCTTAACTTTTTGCTGTACTCAAAAGACATTTTAAAATTGAGATATAATTGTTTAGAAATGAATGAAATTATGAGACTAGAGCTGTATGTTCATAAGGGTACTACTTAATATACGGTTAATATCAATTCTCATTTTTAAGTACATAATAATAAAAGAAGTCATAAATGAAATGAATTATGATTACAATTTTCAATGTCAAGCAATTTGATTACATTCATTTTTATATGATATAAATACATACAAAAGTTTAACAAGTTAAATAATTTAACAATAATGATTACATTAATATTATTGTTAAATTATATGTTTGCATTTTGCATATTTAATTATATGTAACAATCATAGTAAAAACAATGAAAATATTATAAAAAATGAAATTAATTGAGAATAGTATGGCGATCATAAATGTTTTTTCTTTGTTCTTTCACCTGTCTCTTCCATTTATCTTGTTGATGCCCAAAACGATTTAGTACATTACTGCTGGTAGCAATAGAAACCATGGGGTCATTTCCTCCCCTCGTGTCTAATGATACAGCAGGCGGAAGTTCATCCTAAAATTTAAATAACTTTGTGTTTATGAATTTATATAAATTAGAAAAATAATTTAACCAAGAAAATCAATACCAACAACATGCATTATATTTAAGAATACTAAAAACAAACAAAAATATAGTATACAATTTGTATCCCATTATTAATGAGTGTGGTGAGAGTAAACATTGAGTTTAATTTAAAAAATAAATGATCAAGGGTTAAAATTATAATTAACATATATCCCATATAGAAAGTATATTTTATGGTTACGTGTGTTTTTTTTATTGGATAGTCACAAGAATAGTAATTGATAAACATTTTTCAAAACATTGGTAAAAACTAAATAAAAAAATAAGCATAACAATAACCATATAAATAAAAATACTAAATAAAAAAAAAAAAGTCCAACTACATTATATTTACTGTGTAAACCTTATTTTTTGATGAATTTTCAAAATTTTCTGCAATTTATTCCGACATACTTTAATGTTGAAATGTGTTTGCACATCGCGGAATGTTAAGAAATTGTTATATTTTATATGACAAATTGGGAGGGAATTTCTTGGACTTACAAAACTATCGCTATTGCACATGGTAGGCTCCATTAAAGAACATACCTCTTCATTGGTGTGTTCAACGTAGGCACCAACTATCTTGCGTCTTCTTATCATTGGCTCCAGGCATAGCAGGAAAAGCATGTACGTAACCAATAATGATATTACACACAACACGATTAAGACAACAACCTAAATTAGTATTTTGAGTTTAAATATACAATTTATATATACATTATCATTTATACCTTCATAGTTGTAGTGTTTCTACTCTCGTAAGTGCATGTGCATCGTGGACATAATTCTTTTTTTGTATTATTTACCTCACCGATAACTGGTAGACTAACTCCGTTACAGTCACTGGAAATAAATTGGATTAAAAACAATATTAATAATTTGTGATGAAAAATAATTAAACTCACTTGCTGGGAAGAACGTTAGCTATATATAATTTATTATACATTTCTGTACCATTCACTATGGTACATACACATTTACAACGGGCATCCTCATACGATTCAGACTGAAAATAATTTCAAAACGCTGTATTTTGGTGTAGTAAATAGTAAATAATAAAGTACCTATACGTATATTTCAAATTTAATATTGACGATAGGACAAATGCTGGTTTGGTTATAATTTAATGGTAAAAGTGAAAAAATTACTATTTTATATTTCCATACCTTAGAAAAATTTATCAACGATAATACGCCCACTAAAACGGGTAACACGATCATTTCAGACAATTGTAAATGATTCAATTGTTATGTGGTATTGATTTGTATGGCGATCAACGACCGAGCGAATAATTTGGCAATTGTCGATGGACCGTCAACGAAACGTAAACATGACAAACGAACGACGGTAAAATTATCTCTTATAAAAAAAAATTAATTTTGATCGTCGATTTTAACGTTACGTTACATATTTACATTGAAATTCTACTTTGGAATTTCGACGTAGGTACTCTGTACCGAAATGAAATAAGAATTACGTATATTTTTCTAAAATAACAAATTAGTAATTACATTATTATTAATAATAACATATTTCTATCTAGTATTTACTACTTAAGCTGAGTTAAGCCTTAAGCACTATTAACTAAAAAAAAATAAAATAAAATAAAAATACACATTCCAGTTTTAATTATTCACACTACACAATCACAGAATAAGTAGCTTTTTATTTATTTGCCTTTTTTTACACATTTCACCCAATCCCTTGCTATACAACTCGTAGAGCAATTCACTCTATGCTACTACACTGTATCGTTATCAGAAATTCAGAAGACAAATAACAGATTTTGGATGATATGTCGTTATATATCATAAACAGGCGCAAATTTTTAAATTAATAATTATTTGTATTTTTAATTTTAATATTCAATTTTTTTTATATATATAAAAATAAATATTTTACAATATTGACCGAATAAATATTAGATAAACGAATATATTATTATCGCGACACCGTTTTTAGCCTACGAAAATTGTTCACGTATTTTTCGTTATCAAATAGAAGTTTGTCAATAATTATGAAATCGTTGCGCAAACATTCTATTCCCAACAATTATTTCGATTTAATACGAATAATAATTATTAAAACAACGTATTTTCATTATTTGGATGATCATATTATACAAATTACATTCCTCTAAACACTGTAAATTAAATTATGCACAAACTTTATACGATTTTTAGATGGGCTCACAACGGTTGGAATAATAGACCATAATCGATATGTATAATGGTTTAAACTCGGGTTTAAATAAATAAGTACCCATACAATTAGTAACAAAATGAATACAGTATACGTAAAATAAAAAATGCAATACGAATTTATTTATTTGACAATTATAGATTTTAAGTAATTCAGATTGAAAAAAGTCAAATGTGAATTTTGTAATGATATTACGAAATATCATCATTTACTTTCTTAATTGTACAAATAAAATATAATACAAGATGATACCTTTGTTAATATAACGGCCGACTTTTCGGCATATTTTATTTGATGTAATAAACGGATTTACATGCATCGAAACACCGTCACGGTTTGAACAGGAAATAAAACTATCCCTTTAGCATAAAATGTGCCGACTTTTTTAATACAACAACAATATACGCATAGTTCAATTATTACAATAAACGTGTTCATACATTATTTCAAACGTAGGCGGCGGCGCCGGAATCGGCCACATTCATTCAATATACAATATAGTAATGCCTTTCTAAAATTTGGTAAAAAGAAGAGAACACGGTCGGCGAGTCAATAAGTAATAAAAAAAAAAAACCGTTAGACAGCTCTTTCAACGTAAATTCTGTAAACCAAATAATAGGCCTGTGATCTCACCGATACGTGTCTCCGAAGTCCGAGTCCATCTTATATCAATCTTTTACAATTTGAATAAAACTATTCTAAAACCATTTAATTCTTCTACTCGTCGGCAAAATCCCTTTGAAGATTGGACTCGAAAAGGCATAAATATGACCCAGTAAGACCGACTCGCCCCCAGTCAATTTCTAGTCAGTGCACAGCGCTCATCTGTATTCTCGACTATCATCACGACATATACATCACGAGAGAGAACACATTTTTGGAGATCGTTGACGGTGTTTCGGCATTGGAAGATCCATTCACCAACAATTTCACCAGTGTTGTTTATTATTTACACGACCTGCGAGTTCACCTGCACCTTCCGGTAACCATCGCTGGATTTAAGGTAGTGGTTAATATTATTTATTTTTAAGTCGCTTTTGTGCTGAGTGAATTGTTTGATTCATGAAGTCACAAACTTACAATTAACACGCTTATAAGATTTTATTATCTAATTAAATACTAAAAAAAAGATATATATATTTATAAAAAAAAAAGAAAACTATAATTTAATTTCATCTAAAAAAATTAATATATATAATAAAATAAAATAATATAGCTCGCATAAAATAAAAAGGGAATAAATAATTGTTACGTGTCAAAATAAACTCCTCTCTCACATAATTCGAGACAGATTTAAATCTTTATTTTATAATAAAAAAATTATAACTACAATCGATTAAGTATAAATAATAAAAATTAACTTCAAATAAAAATATATCTATTAAATAAAATTGTTGAATTAATCTAAATACGTTTGTTGTCATGTTTACAACATATCATATATATCTTGGTAACTTTCGGATTTACTACCCCGAGGCCCTTCTAATATCGGAAGGAAGGTAGTAACACATAACTCATATCATAACATAATCTTAACATTCATTCATATTATAATACTATATTATATAATATTCATAATTAATATATATAATTAACTTTAGCACACTCTCGGCCTTTTTATTATTTTTCTTTGTTTTTCGTGTTATTACAATTTGTTCCGAGATAGGTTCAGATCACAGAATTTAATATTATAGAAAATAAAAAAAATACCAAAAAAAAAAAATGATTACCTAAATTACTAATATTAATATTTAATAAAGAGTAACAATTAATTATTATAAAAATAGAATAAAAATTGTAAACGGTATAAATTTTCAAACAATCGTAGGGAAACAGCATGGCAAAGTTATTTTGTTATTTAAACAACAACAACATTATTTTTCCGTACTATCTCCAGGTGGACTAAATACCATCAATAATGTTATAAATTATGTGACATTTTCATTTGGACTTATTAAAATAAAAATTGTGTTTAACAAAATCACAAAAATATAATATGAATTTAACTATTTTAAAATTACGTACAGCAATTACATAGGCTCAAAAAACGAATGTATAGTTTAAATTACTGTACTAGTAGTAAAAATTAGAAAGGGAAAAATAATGTATTTTTGTATACTCATACTCATTACTTCATTATACATTACTAATTAATAAATATTATTTAAAGGAAAAAAATATTAATAAATAAAACATCAATTAAAAATTAATTTATAATTTACTAATGTACAGTGTCTGATTAATACTGAAAGGTCTACTGAGTATTTCACCTAGGTATACAATTAATGAACTTATACATTTCATAAAATACCAGTCTAAACTAATTGTTTTTATGGTGTTAACAATGGGTAATAAAAGTTTACATTTTTAATGACTAATTAGTTTTTTGATAGTTTGTTTATTTTATTTTTAATACTGTAATATTAGATACGCTTCAATTAAAAATAATTAACATTTAAGGTATTACAATTAAACTTATTTATTATAATATAAATTGTCATGGTTTGTTTATTGTATTGCATGCTACAATATTATTATATTATATTATATTATATAACAATAATTGCAACATTTTTTTTTTTTTTTAATCAAAATGTAATATATTTAATTCTTAATTATTTAACAGTAAAAGTATATGATAAAGATATAATAAACAATATACAATTTTTTTATTAAAAATTAGTCAACAATAAACATTTAAAAATATATTCCTATATAAGTTCGTAAATTAAATAGGTAACAGTTAACATCAAACAATTATCACAGGCAACATAATATAAGAACTATATTAGAGTATAAGTAAAAATATGTATAAGAATAAAAATATAATATAGGTACAATTACATTATATGTATATTAATGATTTTTAATAATACAAAGATGGATTACAATAAAAAATCAGGATTGATAGCTAGGCATTTTTAATTATTAAATTCAAGAAGTTTTAAAAGTTTTTAAGGAATAATTAAATATAAATAGTGATATTATGAACTGTTCGATTGTTGAACTGAACCGAACCGAATTCTAGGTGTTCGGTTTGGTTCAAAAATCAAACTCAAATTTTATAATATTCGAACTGAACCAAATATCTAATAGTTCGGTTCGAAAATTGAATCTTACATTTTTTGAAAGCCTGTTACAAGGTTTATTATAAAAATAAATTAACTTTTAAACTTTTAATACTTATAAAAATACTGAATCATTAAATTGAATTTTTTTTAAAAAAAATTTAATGTACCAAGTACCTACTACTATAAGTTATTAACCAGTAAAGTGTACTTAATAAAAATTAACTAAGTTTATTATTTAACTTTAAATGTTCGATTCGGGTTCAATGCGATTTTTATATAGTTCAGTTCTGTTTGGGTTCGAAAAATTAATATTAAGTTTGGTTCGGTTCGACTTTAAAAATCAGGGTTCGTAACATCACTAAATATAAATAATTGAATTTTGAATGACAGACTACACAATGTTTATTAAAATGTCAGTCACTTGTTCAATTTAATATTGAAATATTTAATATTTACCAATACGAAGAAAAATGTTATTTAGCTATATTTTTCATTAAAATAGATAAACATATTATTATAGAAAATCAAGCATGTTTAAATATAATGTATAAAAAAATTGTATGGTATATTAATATTTATTTTAAATGCATATTTAATTATATATTTTATTTTGTTTTAATATTCAAAACATTAAAAAAAATAAAATATTTTTATTAATTTATAAAATTATTGAAACATTATATATCATACAAGAGTAAAAACTGCATGTTTTATTATTTTATGATTGATCAATTTTAAGACTTATTTTAATACTATGATTCATTTATAATAATATTCTCATAATCTAATTCTGGAATGTTAGTTGTAAATTCTGTTGATGTCGACATTAAAAATTGATTTAATGTTCTTTCAGTGCATTCAGCAATAAATCTTAAAAATGGTCTTATATCTCCTTTATTTGCAAATTCTAAAGTTCGATAATATCTAAATTAAATAAATAATATAAATAACATCAATATTTATGTCATTAGTATAATGAAATACACATTAATAATTAATTAACTAAATTTACTTGTGTCTTTCTCCTTTTGGTATAATAACTGGTGGATAACCAGCTTGCATTAGAATCATGTTCATGAGAAGACGTGAAGTTCGCCCATTACCATCAGTAAATGGATGTATATGTACTAATTTATAATGTGCTAGAGCTGCAAATCTTACAGGGTGTAATCTTAAAGTAGATTCTAAATTAAGCCATCGAGAAAAATTTTCCATTAAAGTTCCAATATGTGTTGGACCGGGAGGAACATGACCACCAACAAACACCTAAAAATGAAAATTAATTATAAAATATAAAATTAAAATAAATATTATATATATGTACTTGTGTTTGGCGAAAAACTCCACATTCTAAAGGATCAACAAATCCCATCACCCGCTTATGAATTTCCAAAATGTCATCAACATATATACTACCGAGACGGTGAATTAATGTTGCATTTATATACTTTAGAGCAGCTTCTAAACCTATTATTTCATTATGTTCAGCAATACTTCTTCCGCCAATTGCCATTCTAGTTTCTAAAATAGACCTTGTTTCTGATAATGACATTCTATTTCCTTCAATGCCAACAGTATGATAAATATGCTATAAAAATGTGTATATTAGTAATATTAATATACTTGTAATATAAATAAATGATTGGTAAATTATAGAAATGATTAAGATTTAAATAAAATACACTAATAATAATAATAATAATAATAATAATAATAATAATAATTAATTAATAAAATTATTTGAAATCCTAAATTTTTTTATTAATTTATTTTACATTAAAATTATGAACGCAAAAATAGAATATTTTAAAATTATATATTACAATTATACTAGGTATACTACAAGGTCTGTTCAAAAAGTACCAAGACAAATATTATTACGGCTAATCTAGGCACAATAACGTTTTGAATTATAGATAGATATATTCTCCATGTGAATATTTTAAACAAAACTCCAAGTTGCTATCTTAATTCACATTAAATTAACACATGGTTAAATCATGTCAGTTTGTTTTGTTGGGCGTTTTCTACATGTCCGAAGTTAACAAACAACGTGTGTGCATCAACTTTGGTAGCAACCCCTCTCATTTGTAAATTTTCTGTTAAAAATTTCATGATATGACCCAATTGAGATTTCCGCTTCATCAGCTCACTCAAGAACGGTTAATTTGCGGTCATTTCTCACTTTTTCTCAAATTTTCGACACATCATCATTTCTGGATGTCGATGGTCTTCCTGAACGTGGATCATCTTCTGTTGACTTCCGACTTTTTTTGAAACGTTTAAACTATTCAAAGGTTTTTAAACAACTTAATGAATCATCCCCGAAAGCTGTTTTAATCATTTCATATGTTTCCGTCGAATTTTTATCGAGTTTCAAACAAAACTTAATGCACACAAGTTTGTTAACTTCGGACATGTCGAAAACGCCCAACAAAACAAACTGCCATGTGTTAATTTAAAGTGAAATAAGATAGCAACTTGGAATTTTGTTTAAAATATTAACTAATACATGGAGAATATATCTATCTATAATTTAAAACGTTATTGTGCCTAGATTAGCCGTAATAATATTTGTCTTGGTACTTTATGAACAGACCTCGTATTTCAATTTTTAATTACTTGAAAATATGCTTCTTTTTTTGCTCTTCTGAGGGCCATATTAGAATCAGATATCAACGCCATTTTATCTCTTTTTTCATCAATGCGTTTCAGTTGTTGCCAATCTATATCGTCAACGATTACTTGAGTTCTTTTACGGTTTCTTAATGCTGCTTTATGTTTTGGACTATGAATAAGTGCCTATAAAATATTTGATACATTAAGTATATTTGAAATGTTAATTTTTACTGGGTAGGTATTAATTAACAAACCTGATAATACATCTGATCAGCTCTTAAAATATCTTCTTGTAAATTTTCAATTAATTCTCCGTAACTATTTAATAAATCAGGATTTTTTGGAGCAAGAGCAATGCCATGTTCAATAAGTTTTAAAGCTTTTTCTATTTTACCCATGGATATCATCTCGTTAGCAACCATTAAGGACATCATTGCTTCAGTGTTATCTTGATTAGCTATAAAGTAGAATAAGGTGAAAATAACGAGACCAAAAAACAATAAAAACATTAATTATACTTACAAACAACATCCACCTCAGTTTCTCTGATAATTAATTCATGGGCACTGTCATCTGCGACATAAATATCATGTTCAACAAAGTCAATGATAGAAAACGGACGGCGTACAATTAGTTGCTGAGGTCGTTTGTCGATATAAGTTATATAGTTCCAAAATTTGTTGAAAAAAATACTCGACAACGCCCCAAATATAAATATAAAAATCAGAGAATATTTGTACATTGCTCCATTGTTTTGGAACAACTTTAAAGCTTGAAAACACTTCATGGTTTATTTTTATAGTCCTTTTCACGATGGTCCAGAAATGTAAACGTCGGTCTTGGCACTTTTCATGATCACTGCAAATATCGTAAATTCAATAATAACATCATCCATATTCCATTTGTATATGTGTCATTTGGATTCGTAAAAATGGACACGAAGCTAATTATTAGCTATAAAATAACAAACATATTGGCAATATCGTATAATTAATTATTATAGAACATGACACGTAAATAATGTTTTAACGTTTGTTATCTGGGAGAATTAACGAATAATTATTATAAAAAATAAAAAAGATAAACCATGAAAAAATTTTCAATCGTTTGATAACCTTATCAATACGTCATAATGCCTATTATTTTTATAATTTTTATTTTTTATGTACATATTACATACAATTTTTTTCTTTATATAATAAATTTTTGATTAATATTATTATTGGAATATAGTCAATTAGTAATGGGTATTTTTTTTTATTTTTTTTAATTTCTTTTTTATCTGTCAGTAAAACGGAAATGCTAAACGTTTTACCAAAATAATGATAAATTGATATTTAATCTAATTAAAAAAAATGATGGTCCAAGAAAGGAAGTTGCTTCTTGCAACTCGCCTATTTAAATTGATTTAACATTTAATATTTTTTTATTATAATAATAATATTTTCCATTGTAACGTGTACGTAAGTCGTCAATGGATTATTAAAAAAATAATGGAAAAAATAGATAACGTGCAATATGATTTGCCTATACAAAACTCCTTTCCTGAACGCTGATTTCTTTTAAACGGAATGCCCTACGAAATGATTTAATATTATATTTTATTTACCCGCTGTATGTTTTTATTAACATTTTAATATTATGATGATACAATTTCAAAAATTGAATTAACCACTATTAAAATGCTGTACCTTTAATTGACGTGTTGCTTCTAACTTCGAGTGAAACATAATAAAAATAATATTATGTTACACTTATAGGTAATAAACTAATAACTAATAATAATTATAGTATTAGAAGTATTATTCTAATATTATGAACGTCAAAAAAACTAAATCTATTCTCTTTAAAAATAAGGAAAGTATTCTCGTTATATTTTTCTCGGATATGCATCACGAGTATTGTTTATTTATAACTACGTTTTATGATTCGCGTTTTCGACTTAGTGTATTATTTTAAGTTATTAGTTTGTCCAGATCATGAAGACTTATAATTATAAATTTATAATTACAGATTGTATAAAGTATGTACAATTATACAATCAAAACGGAGTGTATCGGACACTTCACCGCGTACATATTATTGTATTAGCATATGCGAATTCAGTCGTTTCTTATTATTTATTATTGTGACGTTTGAGTGGCGTTTTAATTTTTAACGTGTCGAGTCGAACGGATTTACGACAGAATAAAAACAACGGTAAAAGGTCATGGAGGGTAATGTTGTTGAGGGGACGTAATCCCGTTTCGGCGGTTCGTCGCGCAGCGCTCTCTGGCGCACAAACCAGTCGTGGCGCACGGGTATTGATCTTGATGGCGGTGTAGCCGCGACGCCGCCAAGGCCAAAGTCTCGCGCGTATCCTGACGTCCCGACGCACGGGCGAGACTGTGCGACACGCACATACGCTCGAGCGCGCGCGTCTTTCACATCGCATACAATCCGCACTGACTCGCCATGGGTCGGCCGACGTACTTGTCGCTCGTCTGTCTGATCGCTGTGGCCGCGTTCCCGTTGGTGGCCACCGGTTGGCCGGTCGACAGCAATTTCTACGACCAAATCAAACGGGTCGTGTACGGCGACGACGATCTGGCCGCCGACGCCCCTGTCGTCTCCTCCGCCGCGGACGAGACCACCGATTCTCCGCCGCCGCCGCCACTGTCGTTGCCGGTGTCGCAGGCAAGTTTCATATACCTATCATATTTATATTACGAATATATTATTATACCGATACGAATAGGTATAGGTACTTACGGTCCTAACCGTGGTATGATACGCGCGTAATATTATTGTAGGTTTATATTTTAAACTATATACGAAACGACCTTAAAACAAAATTATGCGCATAATATTATAACCAACGTAATGAATTATAATAATATCGTATAAGAGTCGAAAACGAATAAAAAATGTTATTCCATAATAATAATTTTTTAACGTAAGTATACAATTTATAATAAAATATTTCGCAAAAATAGACTAAATTAATTAATATCGTAAATTTATAAACGTATGTCTTAAGTGTAGGTATAATTTAATGTTTTTCATCGTTTGTGTGTAGAACGTAATGTGGAAATTTCTCCCATATATAAATCGACCCGCAATTGCTGTTTATATTGCAAAATTATTACATAATAATATAATTAAAATTAAAAAAATAAATACATTCTTCGCTTCGTTCAGAATCTAAAATGTATACCGGACGACGGATTTCACGATTATAACGGTGTTATCAATATTTATACTATAATATATCGCCTACTTTTTCGTTGATTAATATATTATTATGCATCGTTGATGCAAACATTAAGCTATTATATGGCATCTTGACCAAATTGTCAGATGACTGCAGCTATCGCATGTATTATTGTAAAAATTTCATGTTAAGGACTTAAGGTTTAAATTTTAAAATCCATTGAGGTGATATTTCACTATGTACGGAAACCCCGCCAAAATAATACAATTTCATACACCATCAACTTACTATAAAACTTTTTTTATGTACACTGTACGCTTTACGCAATAAATGCTTAAAATGGTCAAAGGTACTACGAATGTTGAATGAAATAGAAAGTCATATAATTTATCTAATAAATCATATCGATACATAATAAATCTAATTATATATAGACACCTATTGTTATGGTTATGGACAATTTTTCTACTTCAAATGACTCGGATTGTGATGTATTGATGTGAATACTAAATAGTGATGGTAACTCATACGTAACCAGTTTAGTGATGTAGACCATACGATAGCATCAACAACATCAGTTAATTATAATAGTGACTGACAATTTTTTGAACCTTAAGTCCTTAACGTGACATTCGCAATAGCAGTCGTTCGCCAATTTGGTCAAGGGGAACGAAAGCGGCTATTTAATAAGGGGTTACATTCGTAAAAATATCATTAATTTGAAATCTTTTCGTAGATTTCTCTTTTCAAGATAACTGTATGATCGATTTTAATAATTCTTTTTTTATTAGAAATATGAAAAAATTCTCCAGGGTGGCTAGTAGATCGATTTTCATTTTTTTTTTTTTTTTTTTTTTTTGTATATAATTTAAAATAATTGAATTGCAAAATGTTAATTTTTTTTAAAAATTTAACATCAAAATATTAATACGAGTGTATAAAATTCAAAAATTTAGTAACTAGCCATCCTTAGAGAATGCATTCCTCTATCTAACAAAAAAAAAAAAAAAAAAAAATTCATAATCCGTCCAGTGTAGACCGCATAAAATAGTAATCGCATTTTAGTTTTAACATAGGAAGAAAAATCGTTACCGTTCCTCTTAAAACATAAAATGTGCACAACGTGTTTAAATTTAAATAGATAAAGTGATTTATGTATGTTATAATAAATTATATACAATAAAGAAATTTATTAATATTCCAAAATTTAACGTTGGTAATAATTTATTTATTTTATATAAATATTTCTACTCAGATATGTAGGTATATTATGCATACAATTGAAAGAGAAAAGTGGAGTGAACATTATTATAACGTCTCAATTTTTAACGTTAAATTGATATTTGTTCTACCATATGATTATTTTTTTACCAGTTATTGTTTCTTATATATGTATTCTATTATGGGCTATACAGCGTTTTTTTTTTTTAATAAATCAATTAAGTCGTTTTAAATAATATATTTTTGACTAATTTTTTTATGTTTCGTATTATAACAAAATAATGTGTACCTACTATTTAAGATTAAAAATTAATTTGTCACTTCGAACGACAATAATAATTATACTTTGGAAACATTATTAATTAACATTGGAATATATAAATTAACTGTTATCAAGTTTGATATTGTTATGAAACGAGACAACGAGTTTCTTCATTTTACATTTTATTGATCGCGCGTATAGTTTGTGATGTACGATTAAGAGGACTTAAATTATAATAAACTTGTAACTAGTAACAGTATATACCTACCTTATTGTTATTGGTTGAGTGTTTTGGACGTTCAATTTTTACGCAAAACAAATAAAATAATAACTTTCGCAAACATAAAGCGACCAGTCGCGCTTGGACACCGTACCTTTACCGTTTCGATGGAAAACAACACAAATTAAATTTCACGTAGGAATATAAATAATTATTTTCCTGTTTTTTTAAAGAATCGATTCGAACTGTTATAACTCGTAATAATATTTAAGAAATCGATGTTGTTCGTTTAAAATTCCAATTAAGAGATCGTATCTTACACTTACACGCGATCCGATTTGATATTTTAATCTTTTCGTAGTTTTAATATCCAGATGTTAATTAGTTTCGTGTTTTCTTTTTCACTACAAAAAATATAATATTAATCTTTAAAGTTTAAAGTTTATAGTTATACGACAAAATGCGGGTGAGAGTTCTGTTTTTTTTTTTTTTTAAATGTATGAATTGTATGTATATTATAATAATTACGAGTATATGGGTTTTGTTAATATAGGCCCAAAACATAAACACGCCCGTAGAAGTAGAAGGATGGCCAAAAAGTCCAATACCACGACTAGGACAAGTGAGTGGGGTAACCATTAACACGGTAGGACAACCTGTAATTTTTCACCGAGGAAGTCGTGTCTGGGACGAGAAGTAATATATTACGTATAATAATATATAAACAATAATAATATATTATATTAACTCGTAGCTAATTTTCGGGATGATTTTAAATTCCGCCCAAAACGAGCTGGTAAAAAAAAAAAATGTATAGTATTATAGTAAATTCCACCAGAGTTAACGGCTGCGGTTGACACGCTGCGGTTTGTTAAAGGCACGGTTTCCTCGGCGCTACATTGACTCGTAAAATTATGTATAAATTATTATTATATCAGTTCTAAATTATGATTAAAACGATAGGACACATTGTGTTTTTTTGTAATATTAAATGTGCTATAATATTATTTAAGAAATGTGAATAATAATATTATTAATATTTAACTACTTATCTAAAATAACATGTCCTATCACTTTGATCGTAATTTCGAACTAATCTACACAATTTTAGGAGTCAATGTAAACATTT
>JAIUCT010000016.1:5788850-5804172 GCA_021307375.1 Tetraneura akinire | reverse complement strand
ATATTATAGCTCGTTTAACGAAACGTTTCACTACCAACACGTGAAAGAAGGGCCCATTTTGACGAATACCATTGTCACTTTGAGTCCGAAAACCGGTGAAGTCTTATCCAGCTGGGGAGCAGGTTTTTTTTACATGCCGCACGGTATTACAATCGATCACCAAGGGAACGTATGGGTCACAGATGTGGCCATGCATCAAGTTTTTAAGGTTAAAAAACATTCGCTATTTAAATCCATTAAATACCAATAATAAATAAATAACATTTTGACATATTAACGGAATAACAGAGTAAAAAAAAAAAATAAATTAAAATAGTTTTCACCCGGAGCGTACAGACCGTCACTGACTTTTGGCAAGAAATTTGAAAACGGAAAAGGATACAGAACCCTTTGTCAACCTACTTCTGTAGCTATCGCATCGACCGGCGATATTTTCATTGCTGATGGATACTGCAACTCCAGAGTTTTAAAATATTCGAGCCGAGGAGAATTGCTACGTGTCTTTCCACATGCCAACGGTATATAATAAAATATAATATAAACAATGTTATAATAGTTGCTTATATAAAATAATTCGATTTCGATCATTGACAGAGTTAAATTTTAAACAAATATCAATAGAAAATTGGTTTAAGAGTTTAAACTTTGATAATAAATGATTTAATAGTTGATATAGAATGATGTAATCAATAATCATATTGAATTTACTGATTTTATAGCGAGATCAATATGAGATTGATTATTATTATTATTAAAAATTAATATTCTATTTTAGTATTTTCTGTGGATTTATTTTAAGACACGAAAAAAAATATTAGTTTAAAAACGTTTTATATGTAGGTATATATATAATTATTTTGCTAAATTCATTAATATATTCACTGTATTTCCAGTTTTATGAACTACTATATTATTCAAATGTTGTATAAAAGCACCGCATATATAATTATTTTAATTATAAGTAGTATTTGTAAATTTCATGCTTCTGGGTCATTCCTTTAAATATTTATCACGTTTAGTGTGACGCTTATTTATACTCTGTTCGCCGAGAGACCGCAAGTCGGTTGCGCATCCAAATTTCTCCCACTATACTAAGGTAGTTTGTTTACTGTTTAGGAGCTGTTAAACAGTTAATTATTTTAAATATCCTATGAATACGATGTGCAGGCTATGGTTATATTGGTGGGAGATAAGAGGATAACGACGCATTTTGGTCTCCGCCGATTTGCGCTCTCTCGGCGAATAGAGTATATAGTTCAAAATTCAAATTATATTTATGTTACTAGAATTTCTGAGTCTTCAAGTACCACACAGTTTGGCATTGCTCGAACACCATGATCTTATTTGCATTGCTGATCGCGAAGATATGAGAGTCGTGTGCAGGGGTGCCGAGCTTTCGGAGGAAAGCAAAGAACAGGCTCCGTTAACGATACAACAACCAGACTTGGGACGAGTGTATGCTATAACCAATCACGGTAATAATATTTTACAATAATTAGTTGTAATTTGTAGTTTTTAGTAAAAATGTATATAAATATACGAGTATATGAATTGAATTTATTATTTAAAATTGTCGTGTGTGTGTGTGCGTGTTTAAAGACGATTTGATTTATGCTGTTAACGGGCCGACGTCACCTATGATTCCGGTTCGGGGATTTACCATAAACCCTATGACTGAGAACATAATCGATCACTGGAAGTTATCTAAAGATACTGTAAGTATGCTATTACATATTTATAATAATGTACAATACAATATCGATTTTTTTCAATCGTACACCATGTAGGTACTCGTATAATGATATACCTATATGGAAATTTAAAATCATAATAAATAAAATATTAATTTTGTTTTCAGACTCTTCAAGTGCCGCATGACATAGCTATTTCGAAAGACGGATCGTCATTGTACGTGGCTTTTGTCAATCCAAACCGCATAATGAAATATACAATGACATCAGTTCCGTTGAAATCCGAATGATTCCTGAAACTCTAAAACTCCAAAAATATATTCTATATACAAATAACAAAATAATTATTAATATTGTATTTCATAGATTTAGGAAGGTATTCATTATTTGATTATTCAATGAATGGCACATACAAAATATATTCGATGACCCATTAAATTAATAATATTGTAGATTAATATTGTTGCGTCTTACGTATACATTATTTCCTAAATCCTAAATATATTTGTGGAATGAAAAATGTAATTTAAATTAAATTAAAATTTATTTAAATTCAAATTAATTAAAAAACATAAATGATCAAGAAACATAAGTACCTACATTAGAATTACAAAATTTAACAAATAAAAATCGAACAGCTGTATTTTCAATATTTTAAATATCTAGAGAAGTATAAATACTATAAATAAAATTATGAGTATATTTAATTTTTGTAATCACGATCGATTCTATTATAGTCTGCAATATTAGCAGATAGTACCTATCAATAGTTCAAATATATATGACTATATATAAAATAATATATAAATATATATTATACAACTCGTATATAAAGAAAGCATTTTTGTTACGAGTATAATATATTAATATTATGATAAATGTTGGTGTATACAATTGCACCGGATAGTAAAAAATCTATATTGAATATATTTATATAAAGATATTGTATGCATTTTCATTTTTCGGTTATAGACATTATAACCAATAAAAGCGTATTGAAATCAAATACGAAACATAAAATATCTTCGTAAAATGTCACTCATATGACATGTAAAATGACGAATTTTAGTTATATATAGTAACTATGCTTTTGGACAAGATAAAAATCATCTGTAATATTCGATAATGTCATATATATATATATATATATATTATAATAGCATTATTCCTGATTATAAAATAATATTCATCATTAAAATATGGTGTAGGTATACATATATATAAATATAATATATAACCGTATGTTGATAATATTGTTCATAGTTCATGTATGCTTAGGCCATACACTGCTGTCATTATAAATAGCTATATATAATCAATTTATAAAAATATTCACAGGACAACGCCACCATTAATGAACAATCAAATCCACTCATGAAAATGCATAAAACGGCGAGCGAAATCCAATAATTATCCTGCCACGGTATCTGGTCTGCGTGTAAAAATGACTGCAGTTCATTCATAGTGGTGTTGTCGTCTGAAACTTTTTATGAATTGATAAGCTATTTATATAATGACTGCAAGTGTATCAATGGTCAATCTCTATGTCGAAGTATACAGAACAAATATTATCAACTTGCTATACATAATACTAATACATAACAGTATAACACATAATACATATTACATAATACATTATTTATATAAATACACCATACACGATACTTTAATAATGAATATTGTTTTATAAGTAACATTTAAATAATGCTATTATGATAAAGGTATATCGTATATCATTACATTATCGAATCTTATTTACAAGTCGGTGTTCGAGCACGATTTTAGATTTTGAACGAATCGAAAAATGTATTGGTTTTACAAATGATGTGTGTCTTTTTCTATGTACACTTTTTCGACCATTTTGAGCATTATTTCGGGTAGAAGAAGTATCTACATTCTACATACATAAAAAAGACACACGTCGTTTTAAAACAAATCGATTTTTTCGCTTCACTCAAAATCTAAAATATTCATTCATAAAATAATAATTAATATATTACAAAAAAAAAAAAAAAATACGAATGACATAGGGTGGTATACACTATACATAATATTGTAAAAAATAAAAAATTGTATTATGATATACCAACAAAATATAATTTAAATTTGTAGATGTAAATTATGGGCAATGCCTTGAAGATAACTAAACTACAATAAAATATCTAATATTTGCGATAAATTGTTACGTACGATCAATTTCACCGCGATTGTCGCACATCTTCTGTATTTCGTTCGCATCTCGATGTGTATAATATGTAGGTATGAAAAAAAATATCTTTTAATATACCGCGGTATAATATGGCTCATTTGTAAAAGGAACTTAAATGTTAAATTACTAAATGTATATGGTTCATTCCGTGGTTCAGGTGTTCATTAGGTTTTGTTCGGTTAGTATTTTTATTTATATATTTCGTAATTAATTACCGTTGGTTGTACTTACACAAGGTC
The DNA here is from genome assembly GCA_021307375.1 of Tetraneura akinire. Classification (NCBI taxonomy): domain Eukaryota; kingdom Metazoa; phylum Arthropoda; class Insecta; order Hemiptera; family Aphididae; genus Tetraneura; species Tetraneura akinire. The sequence goes on along the minus strand of JAIUCT010000016.1, from coordinate 5,800,033 downwards.
GTATATATACGTATCACTTATTATTATTGTTCGCTTGCTATAATGCGTTCGAATCCATCATTCGGATATGTACGTTGTTAAGAAAATGGCTATTACATTGGCTACTTACGTACGTCACATATGGCATATCGTGGCTACCCATATAATATAATACACTCTTTATAAATTTATATTATATATTATATAGTATATAATATTAATATAACAACGGATTAAATACTATTATTATTATATTATTTAGGTATATTATAATATACAGACAATGCGCGTAATGACCAACGATATACCTAAACTGGTAACTTGTCCGAGTATATTAACATGGTATAAAACGGATTACCATATTTAGGTTCAACGCGATTCATAACATTTATCATATTGTGTTGTTGCGTGTGTATGTATATTTTTATATTATTTTATAATGATTTACGTCTTGCCGTATATTATATGTATTATATATTTATATATTACGTATACATATATATGTATATATAATGGTGGTATAGCAAATTTCGAGTATTAATTTATTATTTTTTCTAGATGGTACCTGTAAGCTATAACAAAGAACAAACTGTCGGTTTGATTTTGGTATAGTTATTGAAGAGGGGAAATGTTAAAATTGTTTTTTTTTTATATATATATATATTATATATGTTACCCGGACCGTCAAAATTCTATAAATATACGTCTTTGCGGATCAAAGCTTTATAATATAATTATAGATATATACCACGTGGAAACGTCATACAATATTATTATAATATTGTGTTTTCGAGTGGATATATTATAGACGTGTTTTCGTACGATACACATTTTATTCTATAAATATATACACAAATACACCAACAAGACTTAAAACTTAATATAATATAAAACGAAACGAATAGAATTTACATATTTAAATTCATTTTTTATACGACGTTGGTGGGAGGTAATAGATTATATTATATTTATAATATTCAACGGAATGATTATATATTTACATAAAAATAATATTACGACGATAACAATATGATGTATACATAATATCGTATAAAATATTATATAATACATTTATTGTATAAATATGTAATATGGAAACAGTTTGGAGAGTATACAAAAAAATAAAATAAAAAGTGAATATACCTATACCTATATATATTTTTTTCATTTAAAGTATTATAATTTATACGATTACCGTGCGAGATTACAATAATATTGTTGTCGTCGGTTACCGCGGTTATTCTTATCAAGAACGCCGAGACATATATTACGTACAACGTACTCGTATATTGTCGTAAAGTGTATCTATGTAATATAATATCATAGTATTATACTTAGTACGTACTCGTATCGCGTCAGCAATAATTGGAATAAATTCCGAGGCGTACCTGCCGTAACCATTTAATTTTGTTGGTAAATTAAAGGTATAAAAAAAAATAATAATAATAAATACCTCAGTATTATCATTGGCGTATCAACGGGATGAATTTTGTGAGAGTTAGAATCTCACTCGTATAAATATTTGAATCTGAAAAAAAATATAACCGGTGTAGCTACGATAATATATAAATGCAAATTAGGTAGGTAGTTTTTTTATTTTGTTTACAATTAAAATATTAAATTATTATTTTTATTATGTGTTTCTGATTTATTGTTTGAAAAATATTCGAAACACGTGAGTTGCGAAATTGTAATATAATCTGATTATTCAATTATTATAATACGTACCATGTAGGTATAGGTAATATTTCATTCTAGCGAAACGAAGAATGTTTTGTTTTTACAAAGGTGCATGTGTCTTTTTTTTTTTAATCTTGGTTTGTATGAAAACATTTTTTCGTCCATGAAATAATATTCAGATTACCATGAATTGCATATACGATTTCCATGGAGAGTATTGTCTAGTTGGTCCTTTATTTAGGTCATTTGCCGAATTTATTAAAAATTGAACTTATGCAGCGGGGAATACTACCATAAAAAAAAAAAATACAATAATACGGCTATATTAAAATTTTGACGAAATCGAACTTCGTTCAGAATCCTTTTTCTTCGAATGCGATGATTTTTCAAATTTAATCAGAACATTATCCCCTCCAGTTTTCACTGGATATAATAAATTATATGGACTGCAATCAGTTTTTAAAAATTAAATGTTCTCGTATAATCGTGACAAAGTACGAGCCTACCCCTACGTTTTTGATTCGAATAGCTTTTTTCGTTTTTAAGTGACTTCAACTCTCTCTTTCTCACTCTCTCTCTCTCTCTCTCTCTCCTCCAAAATAAGCACTGTTCGAAAAGGAGATTTTTGTGTGACACGACCGAAAGGAAAAGATTAAATAATTTCAACAAATAAAAAAAATGTCTTATCGCGACAAGGTCGACGCGCGTCTGTTGCTGGTTGTCGCGCACACTGCTCACACGTGAGAGGAAATGTCGTCAGTAATATTATAATTAAAAATAAAATATAAATACAATTTATACCTCAGCAAAAAGAATCCTTGTTCGCGCGGCAAACTCGTCGTTTCCTTTTCCGAGCGAAGACAGAAATATTAATCATAATACTCGTAAACGTAGGATATAATAACATAACACCCGTTTTTAAATCTTAGACGACGAAAAATAATATAATAAAAATTAAAAATCTTATCTTTTATAATATATAACAACGAGTATGACAATATTATAATACGTATATATAATATGTATTGCTATGTAGTCGTATAGGCAAGTTTAATATTAACCGCAACAATAATAATATACAGGTATGTAATATTATATAGTCTTAATGTAGTTCTTATATAGCGCAAGAAGAGTATATAAAGTTGGTATTCGTATACCACGGTAACTTTTGGTATAACGTGCATGATGGAAATGATAGCGGTCACCGCTGCGCATATAAGGTGTGAACCGAGTTCTAAAATAATAATAATGATAATAATAATAATAATAATAATACGAAAATACTATACGTTTTATAATAGGTAAGTATTATTATAATATTATATACACGCGTGTTGGTATTTCGTTGGCCGTAAAACGTAATATATATATATATACGTACGGTGTCGTCATTAATAAGGCTATTTTATTGTCCTGTCACACCCGAGAACGTAGAACGAGCACAATAACACGACATATATTATTTTATTATGGTATATATACGATGCGTTTTGGTATAAAATTATTATTATTATTATTATCATTTTATAGAATAACGTTTCCTCTCTTCTTCGGTAACATAGTGTCTGGATTTCCAAAGACGTTTTAAGGGGCGTGTGGGAGAACGGGTGTCGTATAGAATTATAGATATATTATATACTATCCGAGGATTTGTCTTATAATCATATCGGAGAGGAGGAAAAGAAGAGGGGATAAATATTTTCGTTTTTTTTTTTATTTTAATATTATTCGTGCACTTACGGGGAAAAAATTTAACGTTCAATAAATCAAACGTGTTATTATATTATTTAATATATATTTATACCAACAAACACCGACTGTTTGAAGAAGACCGCGTTTATACGCGTTACTACGAAAAGTAAAAAAGAAAAAAAAATCGAAGGGTTCCGAGAGAATAAAATATCAGATCGCTAATCTAATAATCTATACGATAATATTATTATGTGATAAAATCAGGATAAAATCGCGTATAATATGAATAATGTAATATAATTTTAAATAACGCGTGAAAGTCGGCAAGTCAGAATTTTAGACGTTTAACAAAATGGGGAAATTATTTATAGATTAATAACATTATGTTTTCAACTGAATTTTTCAACGATTCACTTTAAATTTCGCAGAATACAATCAATCAAGTTGTTTGACCAGTACATTTATAATATTTGTAAATTCTACGCAGTAAGTACCTATCAATGTTATTTATAAATCATTTTACAATTAATTTTAAGGTATAAATATTATAATATTATATTTTATATGGACGAGTATAACACTTATTTTATATATTATTTTAAATTTTTAACCCATTACATTCTCCGTCGAAAAACATTAACATTTCTGAGTAACTATATAATATATTCTCGTCTTGTCAAGTATAATCGTATAAAATTTTTCAAAGTATAATTATACAGAACGTTAAAATGTATATAATGATAACAATATTAATATATATATACATAATATTTTCTGGGTGGAAAAAATAATGTGTACAATAATTTCTTACTACTTATATTTATATGTACATCGACTAAATCGTTATTATCGTCGAGTCGTATTTATAATAATAATAATAATATGTAATAGGCGCGCGTAATTTTTTTCTTCCTTAAAATGTTCGTATGGGCGTCGTATGTAATATAAACTTGAAATAATATACGAATCGTTTTATAAACACATTGCTTATGAACGAGGACAATAATACGCATAATGGGATTTTTATACCGATTCTAGTTTTTTTTTTCAAGCTCGATCGTTGGTCGTCAGTCGATTAGCCTCCAGGCCGGTATAACTTGGTATACCTATACGCAATGTACCTATATTACGTATAATATACCGAATATACCACGGTCATTATAATATTATGTATTTTCGATGAGCGACGTTGGCGTCTGGTTATAGGTATACGGTGTAATACTTAAAAAAGTTAAGAATTAAAATATACATAATATATAGAAGTCGATATAAAGACCGTATATACGACGCATTTTACAGCCGCACACAACCGTGTCGATGTCGCGCATTAACAACGAGCTAATCGTTCAATAAAAATTAATTCATATTCCCTCCGATAATATTATAATCACCATACCAAAATTGGCGTTAAATGGCGGTACATATAACATATACATTATATATTATTATTTATATGTCATAAGTCATAACGATATTACGACCACGCATAAGGACATATAGATTCCGGAACTTGGGCATTGCACCTGTTGCAGTGTACCCATAACGCGTATACCAAGGGGATTTTATAAGGGGGGTTTTAAAAATTATATCAAATATTATTATTTAATAAAATATATTACAAATGAAAAAAAAAAAACGTTAATTTTTATAGTGTTAATGTTAAATATATTATAGCATTCATACTTTGTATAAAATTTCAATGGGGGGTCTGGACCAGAAATCCACCTTCCCTTGGGTACGCCTCTGGCTTATATATCTATATTATACTATTTAATATAATACTCGATTCGATCTGCGAATAAGATATTATCGAGTCACGAAAAAAATCTTTACGCGTATACCACGATACTAATATAATATTACCTATATATTATATTATATAACAATAAGTTGGACAAAGATTATTGGCATATCATTAATATAATATGTTTCAGACGTATAATAATATGAACTGTCAAATATTTATAAATCGTGTATAATAATGTTAATGGATAACGCAAATATAAATCTACCTATACTCATATTGTATATTCGTATGTATATAATATGGTCAATATACCTGTACTCGACGTCTAGATGGTTTTGTAGATTTTTCGAATATCACACACGTAGTAAATTCGATTCGACCGACCGACGTAATATACATATTATTATATTATATACCTATAGTATACCGCGGTTGACAAAAGCATATTTTTTCGTTATCACTTACCGCCCCGCAGTGGCATATTACACAATATAACGTATACATTATTATAAAATATAATATATTCCGTCAATGGAATTGCGTGGATATATAATAATACAAAGACCTAGCATTGTGTTAGGTATACCTATACTTATAATAATATATTATATTCGGCTGATTTAACGTGTTATATTGTGCAGCGTGAAAAAGGTAAAAACCTGTCAAACTCGCGTACGTTTATATATATTATACTCGTATATAAATCGTATAATTAATGATAAATCGAAGGCGATAATGTGTAAATATATATTATATAGAATTCTAAACATAAAAATCGTATACGCGTCATATAATGTATACAATACGAGCGGTGCAAGTCCGAGTATAATATTATAACTGCGTTTTTGTCGAACATCCTTTAACTGCGTTTAAGTCGTAAATTGTTATAAAACGAAGGGTGATGAAAAAAAAAAATACGATTTTCTACCTTCTTTTATAATGTATAATAATATAATATACGTTACGTCCGAACTCTCGAAATGTCAAGATGACAACGACGGATAGGGGCGACCGCGGGCAGCGTTTCACCCTCGCACCATCGCCGAAGAAGCAGACTGTGTTTTCGGCACACACAGACTAATATATTATAATGTACCTATTATTATTATTTTTCTCCGAACGGCGAAGAAATAAAGTCGGCACTTTTCAAAAAAAAAAAAAAGAAAAGAAAAGAAAGAAAAAACGAACCGTGCACGTCTTTTCTGACTAATTTATCGGTTCACACACAAAAAAAGGACATAATAGGTGTATATTAAATTTTCATCGTTCCCGCATAATAATTATATTGTTATATTATCGTATGTATTCATTATAATGTAGGTATAATACGTTATAAACATATTATACCATATGCGGGGTATATACCATAGTGGTGGTTATAACATAATCTACCCTGTCCGAAACGTCGGGTTAGATATTGTTTCCACATGCTGTTCGGCATATAGAGATGTTTGAGTTTGTCAAAACATTATAATATAATATATAGGTACTCGTATATTATTGTATACCTATATAATACCTATATATATACATATAATATATATATATATATCTACGAGTCTTACTTTTAAGAGAGATTCACGCATAAAACATGTATTTATAATAAATAATAATTAATATTATTGGTAACCAGATTGAATATTCGACAAAGGCGTGTTTACGGGATTTTTACAATTTATTTACGATATAATAATTGAAAAATATTGTTACATTTATACAATAATTATATATTTAAAATATTTCTACCGAATAAAACTACGTATCCCTTCAAATTTCGGATACATTATAAAATGCTGCACAAATTTATGTCAAGTTGTTATATTTTTCGATCGAATCGTGAATTAAATTTGAATTTGATTTTATAAACGATCGAATCGCGCAGGCGCAATCCCATTTTTTAAAATAAAAATTCGTATTAAGTACACATTTTTTTATTTTTTGTCAAAAGTCCGGTGTACAATATTTATGTTCACAGAGCGATGGCCAATGATCGACTTTAGAAATTACTTTTCTTGTTTTAATAATTATAAAATAATTTTTATTTTTTGTATATTATTATTCATTTACTAATAACAGTATTCTATTATACATGTTCACGCGCTTAAAATCCGTACTGCACATTTGAAATTTTGAACTATAGACATTTTGTGTCGGGGGTTTATTTAAAAATAGGGGTTTACTTTTCTTCTACGTTCTTCCGCACGTATACTGACCGAAATACGATAAGAATGGTTAATGGTCGCAATGTTATTGTATGACTCGTGACATTTATACACTCGTAATGGATTGCATTAAAAGTGTATTGTACAATAATACACGTTGGGCATGGGCATGATAAAATATAGCGAAATATTTAGGAGAAACGGCGCCAAGATCGAAAAAAAGATAAATCCCATCGGGCGCTGCAGACCGTCCGCCATGCTTATTATGTAGCTTACATAATATTATATAGGCGGGCACATAAATATTTTGAGAGCAAACAGATAACACGGTTACCCGCGTCGTGGTAACTGGTAGGTATATTACTATATTATATAATATAGGTATAGATAGACAAACGATGAGACTGCTTCTTATTTCATCCTCAACCCAACTGTGCACAGCAATAAATAAATCAAAATAATTTACGATTTTGGACGTATGTTCTTTCACGTCTTATAATAATATCTACACTCGGTTGAATTCTTTCGTCCTAACTCTTAATACGAGTTTAATCTGAAAAATATATCGAGCATCTAAATGGCAAAACGTAATTTATTATATAATTGTCACAGCAGGTACGTTAGGACTGTAAAATAATCAAATCAAAACACGCGGCGGTTTGTAAAACGAAAAATATTACGATTTTAGTTTTTCGTTCGAATTCGATATCGTAGATATAATCTATATAAGTACCTATATAGATATTGATCCGACAAATCCCAAATAGATATTAAAATTATTTTTTTTCCATTACGACGCGAATTCTTAAGAGAAAATCGAATTTTGATTTATGTAGTCCCCAATGATTTTTTACATATACGAGTATTTTCATTATTCGTAACTTCAAAATCAAAATCACAATTAATATTATTATTATTTACTATCCGAACGGTGCCGTTCTAACATCGATTTAATCTGATCCATTGACAAATTAAATGGAAACGGTACAAAAACCTGCAAAGACGTTCTTACTCTGTATTTTTTGTATATATTAATATAAATAATGCGGATATTCGATATTATATACAAACGAAAATTAAAATATGTTGCTTTTCTAGAAATTCGCCCGGATTTGTATTTGACTAATAATTATTATCAACATTTCAATATTTAATTGGATTCTACGAGTATATATAATAATAATAATAATAATAATAATAAATAAATAAATATTTTGTATTTAAATGATTATATTATGCATACTATGCGTACTCCTATTTTTTGATATTTTTATATAGCTATACATCACTGCAGGTTTTATGGTTACAACCATATTATATAGTATATTTCGATTATTGATTATATATAATATTATATCGGTATAAGCAATAATATTATTTAATTTTTAAGATCAAATTTAAAATAGTGTTTAATTTATCAAGCCCCAATGAGCGCGACGTGATTGTAGCTACTATATAAGTTATAGGTACGTTACTGGTTTTATGGTTTTGGACCAGTATTATTCGGTTATTGATTATACATATATTAATATATTATATTATATTATGGTAAATGATTTGGTATAGGTACAATCGATAATGTCAAATTTTATTATTTTAATCAAGATATAAAATAGCGTTTTATTTGTTATAGTATATAGTGGTAGTATGAATAGTATAATATTATACAAAAATTATTATAGATCGCAAAAACGCCAAAAACGTTTATTACAATATACACATACACTGTGGATTACGCAAAAAGAATCTCTTATTTCTCACATCATATTTATCGTTATAAAATAATATACGATATATCGTATAAAATTTAAATCGACTATATATAATATATATAGTTAAATTTTTATCAGTAACATTTATCATTTATCACACTCATTATAAATTTATTATCATAATAATGTACCTGTAAGTTAGTTATTATACGTACATGTTAACTTATTTTGAACGTCGAATAGAATAATATTTAAACGTTATCTATTTATCACGGTGTTAAAATGCACCAGATTCATCGATGTCATATTAAATAATACGGTAAATAAATTATATATTTGGTGCTATGTCTATGCAAAAGGCGATCAAACAAAGACGAAATACCGACCGTGGTATAATACTTTAATACCACGGCATATGTTACGTACTTTTAACATAATATTATTATTATTATAATCCTGTACTATAAAAGTATATTATATTATATACCACGGTTGGTTTCGTCTTTGTTTGACCGCCTTTTGCTATACGTATATTTTATTTCTTCGGTATATATGTGTATGTCTATAGTCATATATTATTTATCGGGTATACCACTATACCATCACGACGGCATTCGGGTTAAACAGAATTACGTAATTTTTGTATGTATAGGTATAAATATATATATATAATATACGAGCATATAAACGCAGCGGTCGTCGTCTCCGACGCCAAATCGGTAAAAACGAGGGGTAGACACAAAATAAAAGGCAAAAGAGAACATCACACGTATAGGTAATATATAATATATAGTATAATGCGTATTGTATAATAATAATAGTAATAATATGGTATATATTATTATATTATAAATTTATAATATAAGAATACGCGGGCGGCGCATTATGTTATGGAAAATTTACGAAATCCCGAATATAGACGGTATATCTAGAAGTCTTTATTATAATATTATATACGTCCTCGCGCGCAGCTCTTTTATTGTTCAGTACACCTGAACCATGGTATATGTATACCTACCTGTATAATATTTTAATAATAATAATACATATATATGTTATATACGGTTGCGTTGCTGCTGCGCTCATACCCGCGGGAGACTTGGGCTCGCGTATAGGGTGCAACATTTGGGTCAGTTTTTGATTATTCCACCGACACGATTCTTCTCTCGTTTCGACGACGACGACCAACCAAAACGACAACAATAATGATAATAACGCATTTTAAAAACGCAGCTGTCCGTGTGCACATAATAATAATAATAATAATAATAATATATTTTGAATACGCGCTGTCTGCAGCAAACGTCTCGCCGCGCAGCCTCACTCTCCTCCGCTCGTAATCCGCATGGACCACGAACACGAATGCTCATAATATTATATATACGCGTATACAGTAATAATACGATACATTATAACACCAGAGAGATTATCGACGAGATACACAATATAATGTATAATAATATAATAAGACGTTTCTCGCGATCGTATAATATTATTATATTTTACGTGCGTGTATGTCTCAATTTTATACCTTGTGTTACACCTTACACATCGTCTCTCCGAGAGATAACATATTTTATAACTTATATATTATATTATGTGTATTTTCTTTTTCACCCCGCGGACGTCATCGCTCGCGTTATGTATATACACATCAGATCTAGGAAATAATCTCATATGGGAAAACTTAACTTGTATCGAATACCTAGCTGTAATTAGTATACGCATATAATATATAATCTCATCGTTTTTCGATACACATTTATTGATTTTTTTATTTTTTCCAATATTTACATAATATAGGCGATAAAATTCTAATTATACGATTATTTAATAATAATAATTAATATAATTATTGTATAATGTAAGTTTGTCTTTGTCATATTATAATTTTAAAAACGTTAACGTGATAAATTAATAACTATTATTATTACTTCGGTATAATAATAATATCGATACTATCTGTTAATGCGTTAATTATAGGAAACTTTTTTATTACATTATACGTTGGGTACGATTTTTTTTTCTATATACCTACGCGTTTAGTTTACGACTGTATAATATATTGTTATATTATTATTAGGTACACATCGTTATATCAATCTTTACATAAAAATAGGTACTAAAAAACGACAACACTTCATATTAAATATTTATTAATAACAATAATAATAATAATAATAATAATAATAATAATAATAATAATAATAA
>JAIUCT010000016.1:5756333-5788840 GCA_021307375.1 Tetraneura akinire | reverse complement strand
TAATAATAATAATAATAATAATAATAATAATAATAATAATAATAATAGTATCGAGGATTTTTTCCCCCGATTTTACCTATTGTTCGTTATTATAATATATTTTTTTTTAGAATAACGTGAGGAAAACAATTCCCGAAACTATTTATTATAATTATCAATATTTTTGGTTAGTTTACTTTTAGTTTTTAATCTAAGTATTCAATACAATGGATGAATGGACGTTCGAATTTGGAATAATTTGGATATTGTGTCAAAATCGATGTAATAATAATTATCTAGTTTTTTTTTTCGATCAAGCAATAAAGCGATTCATTTTGGCAAATAAAATCGTGTATATATATTATATATATGCAATATACAATCTGACCGTTTGTCATATTTTTTAGACCGTGCATTTAAAAAAATTATATCCTATAATACGTTATCACGCATAAATAGCAAATGTGCGACATATTATATATTATGATTTAATAATATAATAATTCGTATTATTATCTCGAAACCGTTTCGAAGCGTACCTGATGGCTGACACGTACGCCTAGCGCATATTTAACGCGAAAAAACAATACGCGTTTTAATTAGAATTAAATTGATATTATAATATATTATACGACCGGCCGACATTGATCGCGTACTTACGACACGCAACAATCTGCGTTTCATTTCATGCGTGTACGCGTATATATTTTATAATCGCGATAAATTTCTCATGACTTATAGGGCTAAGATTTATATGTGCAATAAAAAATGGTAAAAATATGCATTTGATTTATTAAAAATATGCAAATATATACAATAAAAAAAAAATATGAAAAACTGTGAAAAATATAACACAAAATACAAAAAAAAAAATTCTAAAATATTAAAACTATGAAACGTTATTCAAAAGTATTACACGAAACAATGATGTGGACATGTGGTGTTTGAAATTTTCGAAAATAAAACATCTTCTGTTAATCTTAGTATATTTTTATACTTGTTTCAACATCACATGACGTAATTTTTGAGTTTTTAAATTTTAGAGAAGATATAAATGAAATAATTATATTCACTTACTATAAAATATAGGGGTATTTTTTTATTGTTTTTTTTTTATTGATAATGATTAATTTTTTTCTTTTACTAACCATCACGGCTAAAACTAAAATATACCATAAAACATGCATTTTAGGTGTTTATTAGTTTAAATATGCAAAAATAATATGCAAAATAAAATAACCACCATTTGTTTCATTATGACGTAATTCGTGGACATTTCAAATAAAAGCAGTAATCAGAAGTTGCAAAATAATATGCCAATGCATATTATAAATCCTAGCCTTAAATTCATAATGTTATAATGTTTAATATATTATATAATTTATATGTTTTTTCGGTCTTTTGAATATTTATATTTTTAAACGGTAGAGTGTTGAAAATCCAGTCTGAAATTTTGCGGTTTCGGCAACGGTTTTTTCGTCCATCTCGCGGCACTTCGAGTTAGAGACACCTGCTGTTCGTATTATAATATACGCGTTTTCTTCTAGCCCGCATGATGACGGATTAGCGCGATGTTGTGTCTCTCCAGGAGCATTACCCGTCTGTCCACGACCGTGTAAAAACGTCTAAACGCGACATTGTAAATGTAAGGAAATAAAATAAAAATGCGGGCGTTGTAGGTATAATCTATTGTGACGGAAGACCTTTTTTATTCTTCTCCGGTCAAGCTTTTCTCCTCAGACTGCAATTGTATTGTCGACAACACGACCGGATAATAACCATTAACCGCGGCGCGTTTTGTAGCCATACGTCAATGAAATCCCTCGAAATTCGGATTATCGGATTTCCGGAAATGCTATTGTATTGTTCCCGTACGATCAGCGACAATAAAATACCGCGACTATAGGTATGTCTTAAATCTCGAAAAAGAAACCCCCGTTCGAAAATTGATTTAAAACGTGAATTTCCAAATGTTATTAGGTACTTATAACTTATATATAATTTTTTTTTTTATTCGGGATTGATATTTAAAGGGAGGAAAAATGTAATTACGCACGTGTTAATTTCTTTCACATAATCAGGACTTAAATAGATAAAACAATTAATAAATATTTTGCATGATGGTTGCCTGTAGTTATTGATTATACATCAGTCACCCGAGGGATAAAACCTATTCTTTTTATATTTAAAAAATATTCCGTGGAAGGACTACACACCTCGAGGACGACCCTGTTCACTTGTTATCAACATATACCATATACGCGTTATATATCATGACAATTTTTGAATGTGTGCTAATTATTAATTTGTAGACAAGGGCGCTTATCATACCCCCTCCCACCAGATTCTCAAGTAATCGCGATTCGAATTTGTCAAACGCGAAACGTTTGTATACCTATTGCATTTTTATTCATTCGCAAACGTAAACGATACATTAATATTATTACGACGACCCAACAATGAGACTTAGTATATTATTAAAATTCTTTGAAGATGGTCGCGAAAACGTCCGTTTTATGTCGTATCGCTCATAGCGGTCGTTAACGAGTGTCCCGGTCGATTAGCATTATATTATAGTATTATACAAATCGGACGTTCGTATGAATATGCTATTATTGACTATGGTGGAAGGGGGGGGGGGTAAACGTTTGGTCGTCGCATTTATCGAAAACCGACCGGAAAACGGTTTAACAAAACATAAATGTAATATTATAATAGCATAACGTATTTAAATACCATCGCGAGACGTCGAGAAACAAACAGAGATAATTAAAAAATAAATAAAATGATGACCGTGTAAATAGTATAATATAATTATCAAGATCTGTGCGGACACGGAAAACGATAATTGGGTCGGTTCGTTATTACTTTTTTTCTCTTTTTTTTATCGCTTTCGGTGAGCGGATGACTACGAATACATTAATATTGTATATAATATCAAACTGCAGGACGAAGGACGAACTATGACGTACGGTTTGTCGTCCACACGCGTCTACGTCTCGGGACGACGTGCGAACCGGACCGATATTATAATTTACAATATAATCGTATACATTTTTTACAAATATTGTACGACAAATTTGACGTCGAACGTATTGCGGTCCCCAATAATAGGAGGCGATTCATTAAAATACATCCCAACGGGTTTTGAAAACGAGAAGCGAACACATTATATTGTTGTGTGTATACAAAGAGTCTGTATTTGAGGATATCGACGCAGGATTCGTTTTTGGGAATATATTATACACGAAATCCATAAAAAAAAAAAAATAATAATAAGGATGCGTACACAGGATTTACCGTCGTCAAGCGCGTTGACGGTAATTTATATGGTATATACGGCGGCGGCGGCGGCGAAGATCGTGCGACCGACCTGGAAGGGATGAGAGGCGGGGAACGAGCAGATGGCGGCAGGTACACACACACGCATACGCACACGTTCGTTGTCGGTTGTCCGCGTTTCGTTTTCCAAGTCTCAGTCCTTCGTCGTCGTTGCTTGCTGTTGGTTTCACTCACGTAAACACGAGTAGTAATCTTACGTTTTATTCGTACTCTTTTATTTTTTTTCCACGTTCAAAATAGATAATTTTCGATAAAATATAAAATATCATTAGTTTACGATTTTATTTTTATTTTTTCAAAAAAAAATTATATTACCCGCAGACAGAATATATATTTATAATATAAAATTACTTATATACGATTATTTTTTTATTGTCATGAAGTTTCCCGTTGGTTGAATTTGGCCGTGAGTATATATATTATATTACGTAAAGTTTTAATTTGATTTAAAAAAAAAAAAATTCGACGAAAAATCGTTTTATTATAAATTACAATTTGACGACTATCGAACTAAGTCGATAGAATAACTTAGTACCTAATAATAATAATTTATTCGGATAGTCTCTTATTATTATATAAAAAAAAAAAACGGAATTTTCCAAGAGTTTTTCGTTTTTTTATAAATTATGACGATAGAAAAAAAAATTATTAAAATTATTGTTTTTTTTTTTTTTTACGATCTTGTCCCGCGTCGCGAATAAAATAAAAATATCCTCGTACGACCCTCGTCCGGATGGAAAGTAATACGTTTGATATAATTGTGCTCGAGTTATTTTTAACCGAATTCGTGCGGCGCGATGAGACGATTGTTACTTTTGACAGCGCGTGTCTTTCTCTCCCTCGGAACAGAAAAAAAAAACCAAGAAACACGCGCGACATAAAAATCATATACAAATAAATTACGATGTACCTAAAGACGTGTACATAAATGAAATTTAAAAACCTAGTCGCAAACGATTTTTTTCCGCCCGCACGCGATACTGCGGTATAACGTCTTATACCGCAGTCCGACATCGTGCGGTTTGGATTCTGCAGTTATGAGTTCGGTCGCGGGGGTTGCGAAAAATATCGATTTTAACGATGCGCGAAATTTATATCTAACGCGAACGTATTTTATACATACGAGAATAATAGATTTTTACCGGCCGTAGAATTAGAAGGACAGTAATAAACTATATACTAATAATAAAAAATATTAAAAAAAAAAAAACAACCGCCATTTAATGAACCCGTTCGAAGAGTGCGTATAAAATATTTTATAGCTCATATATCATAGTAATACGTTTTTAAATCGTAAATTGTATAGTAAAAAAAAATGTCTTTTGGTCATCGTTCTTATACGTTATAAAGTTATAAAATAATAAGTAAATTTTGTTAATTTGTTATTATTTCGGATCTATAGTCGCGTTCGACGAAAACTATAATATAACATTATTATAATAATTAGGGACTTCTAGGAGTTTGCATATTTCTTAAAAATTATTCAAAACATAGCTAAGTATTATAGAAATTCGTTACTAAATCTTAATCCTTTTTTTTTTTTTTTGTTGCCTATTTTTTACGGTTTAGTGCATATTTCTCTATACTCAAAAAAATTTTGTTTCGTGAAATCGTTTTTGGTTTATATTTTTCTCGTTATATATTATGATAATTTGTAATTGAGATTATCTATAAGCCGTCGATATAAATATATTTCATTTCATTTCACATACAGATGTATTGTAAAAGTTCTATATTCTACACTTCAATGAGTTTAATTATTTAATATTTCGGTCGATTAATAAAAAAAAAAAAAATTACACGGTAATATTATTATTAGATCGCGCACATTTTTAAGCCATATTTTAAGCTTTTTTAGAGAACGAAGTCCCTAACCCTAATTATAATATACGTCAAATCGTTTTTTCGCCAACAGGTGTGTTATGTTGCGTTTTTGGACCGCAATTAATAATATTTGACTGTTGTTAAACGTTTTTCACCGTAACGATATAAACATATAATTATTTATATTATCTTTGATAAAGTTATATTATATTTATTGTAAAAAGAAAATAATAAAACAGCAAAACACATTTTACATAATATAAAACTTCCTTTATTATAATGTGATGAGTTAAAATACTTCCGTTATAAGAACTTAACAAGTAATAAAAATAAAAAGGTTATCAACATAACCTAAAATTTAAAGGACGTAGAAATTGTGTTTAACTTCAATATTTATATATATATATACGATATTTATATTTATATATCGTATATTGTGTTTATGGGTACGGTAGTTTTTGAAAATAACAAACGAAACGACAAATTTTAATTAGCGTTTCGATTTCGAATTGGACATAATTTATAATCTGGTTTTATATACCTACGTATTATTATTTTAACGTAGAATTTTTATTTTGTTTTTTAAATATTATTCTGGTTTTGATTTTTTCACTATATATTATTTTTATATACCGCGGTCACGGATCATGATCGTCGACCATCAGTGAACATCAATAACCCGCTCAGAAAGTTATAATAAACTCGCGTCATTCATTTTCACATTTCGTAATATTATTATCATAATGTTTTGTTGACATCACTTTTATAAATCGTATTATAATTTTATAGCGCTCTACGGTCGGAATAATAATATTATATTTTTATTCCAAAGCGATCGTGGGTAATTAATTTTTCTTCCTTGACGTATTGAATTTTTGAGTATAGAAAGACACTCTCGGATAGGTTCATACTTAATAATTAGTTGATTTTAAACAGGTTGTAAACATAATATACTTTTCGTTTACCAATATAAAAATAAAATACGATTTATATAATATAGCAATGAATTATTTCAATCAATCGATCGCTTCGCCCTTGTTAGTTTATTGTTTTATTAATCCTTATTATATGTTACTAAAATAAGTAATAACTATACACTGCACATTAACACCTAACCGCCGAAATGTTTAAACAAAACACGGTAACCGCGGTTAATGTTATACATATTTTTATACGAGGTATTCATATCAGCATATGTGCTGCTGGATGCAAGGTGCAAACCTAAGAGAAAATATTAAATTTTTGGACGCAAATTCTCATTATATTCATTATTGAAATAAAAATATTTTGTTAATCGTATTTAATAATCTTTAATTCTTAATCCTTAGTCCGCGGTGAAGCAGGATAGTAAAACGGGCATATAATATTATCTTGTTTTATATGTTTCCGATCTATCCGATGCATTTTTATAATATTATTCTTGTACGTAATAATTAAATAATTATAATATTTAATTTTCTTTACCGTGAGCATAAAAAAAAACAATATACATACCCGTATAACATATAAGTATAATTTTTTTCTAAAAATTTGCCGTGAGTGATTTTCTAGTCATTCGTTCATAGTTTTTTAATTTTTTAACCTATGTAGGTATACATATATATATACATATATATATATATATATATATATATATATACATATATATATATACATATATATATATACATATATATATATATATATAATGTATAACGCGTTCTTGGCTGCAAGTCGCAACTCATTCGGTCTAAATTATGTAGACAAATAGTCGACTGTAGATATATTATTTCTCTCAACTCTTACTGAAAATAATTAAATTGAAATCGAACCATGTGATTTTTAGTATAAGTATTAGAATTCCAATCAAAACTTTATATTACGACGGATCAACGTGCGTGTGAACAAAATGTGTTATTTGAATTTTGAAACAAGCGGAATTTCATATACATAAACCGTGAATGTCGCGACGCAAAATACAGCTATAGATTTATATAACAATGCTATTGAATATAGCTAGGTATATCTATATGCTATGTGATTTTACTTACCATATGCTTATACGCAATTCGGTTATGGTTAGGACGAGCGAGACTTTATTATATGTTATAATCGTATACCTAAACTATACGTTTTATGCTTTTTTCGTTTCGTTTTTGTATTACCCGCCGTAATATCCATATAAAAATACATTCTGGAAGATTTTACTTTCTCAAAAGGTCTCTACTCCGCTGCAGCCGACGATAGTTCGCAGTGTAATCCGACACGGATTAAAGACACACATACACATATATATTTATAATATATACGTACGAGAGGGCCCCCTGTTTCTCTTCGACAGATGACAGGTGAAAAGGTTTGACAGGTCCCGTGGTAGTAGTATAATATACGTAGTATATAGCAGTAGACCATGATGGTGTTGTTCCCTTTAAAATAAATTTAAGCCCAGTATATATATATATATATATTATCTGTATACAATACTCGTATGCGCAACTATCACCTGTAACCGATAATAATATTAAATTCTTTTTTTCGTCGTGAGACGATTTTTATTTTTTACACCGTATTATCAATATGATGAATTTTGGAATTTTGTTTTTATCGCAACAATATAATACATATTACGTATTTCGTCTTACATTATTGCCGTCGTACGGGTAATGTATTAATTTTTTCTCGATATTTTCTCCGTTGCGAATCTCTTATTTACACGCCGCGAACATAAAATAATTATAGCTCATGCAGGCGATACGCGTTATTTTTTTATTAGATTTTAGCCCGAAATCGGAAATGTAATTGAACATATAATATTATATAGTCAACGAGCGAAAATATTTCAAAAATTAAAATTCAACGTATTATATCGGTATTTGATCGAACGAGGTAAAAATTTAAATAGTTTTTAACGCGAAGATTGTCTATACGTTATCGAAAAAAATACGTCGGTTGCTTTTACTCTTCGTGTATGGATATTATATGTATATCATATGTACGCGGTATTCAGGTCGAAATTTACGTCTTTTAGCTTACGTCCTTGCGTGATTGTTCCGTGCGGATGTTGGATTGAAAAAATAAAAACAATTCTTGTATAGATCGTAACGAAAACACGCGTTAAGAATTCGCCCTAGTATAGAATATATACGATACGAGTTAATGTCTTTTGTAAAAATATTTAAATTACTCGTATGTATACAGGAATGAGATTTTTTTCAATCGTTATTTTTTTAAATATCGCACCGCCTGCAGAGGTAAGTATACGTTTTTTATTTACAAAAATATCGACGCAGTGCAGCGTAAAACGTTTAATAATCATGTACGCTTCACGCACGTCGATCGAACGATCATTTTTTTTTTTATGGCGAATAATGTAATTTTATTTAAATATATAATATAGGCATTGTTATAACGATGACAATACGTATATAGTTATTATTAATAACAATATATTATATTATTTTAATTTTTCAACGTTATGTAAAAAACTCATATAAATATAATACCCATTGTGTATAGGTATACGTTTTTTTCTATAGAGTTATTTTAATTACCCTTTTACGAAATTAAATCGGTAATTATACGATATAATATTAGAAACAATATGCGGGTTTTGATTTAATCAAGAGTTTTAATTTAAATTTTTTAATTATAAATTCTTAACGTACGCGTCAATACATTCGGTTAAATTCTCCGCCGCCCGTATGCATATTGCGGATATTCCGCAGTTTTCGTTGGGTGAAAAATGTTCTATGAAGAGATATTCGTTTAATGCGTGCAGTTGTATTCAACAATACTACACGACGATTAAAATATATTTAATATTATATGCGAGTATAGTTGCAAATTTATATACCGCAAACGTATTTTGCTGTATATTGCTTATTATATAGTTAATTCGCGGCGTGAACGTGGTTATAGCGTTATAGGTGTACCCATCTTACGTGTATAGGTAAACGCGGTGGTGGCCCGTAAAATTCCGGAAAATAAATCGACGGAACGTATAAATTCCGGAACGTATTATTACGGACCGTATATGCCCGGAATCCAAAAATAAAAAACCGTATTTGTCCGGAACGTATAATGACGGAAATGTGTATAGTTCTAAACTGTATAATCCCGGAACGTATTTTCCCGGAATTAAAAAACCAAAATCCGTATTTGTCCGGAACGTATATTGACGGAAAAGGTTGCTGTGTATACTCCCGGACCGTATTTTCCCGGAATTTATATCACCGTTATAGTTGGGTCTTAGTAACCTTAAACCAAGATACAATATTAATATTTACATACCTCATACTACTACACCATCAGCAGTGATACATTGATACATTTTTCCATGAAGACTAGAGATCTTTATCAAAGAATTGATTATATTTATTCTATTACGCAATGTAATGATTTTATTATTATTATTTTCGATAATTTGTTATAGTTTGATGGAGTCATAGTGTTGTTTTTTCCATGAAACATTCCGGAAATATACGTTCCGGACAAATACGGTTTTTGATTTTTGGATTCCGGGCATATACGGTCCGTAACAATACGTTCCGGAATTTATACGTTCCGTCGATTTAATTTCCGAAATTTTACGGGTCCCCACGCAGTTATACATTACATTCCGGAAAAATACGGTTATTGAATTATGAATTCCGCAAATATACGGTCCGTGAAAATACGTTCCGGAGATATACGTCCCGGACATATACGTTCCGGATTATTATAGCCCTCCAACGCGGTTACGGATTTCGCAACGACAAAATTTTCATCGGTAATTTGATTGGAATTTTTTCCCGAAATCACGCGCGAATTTTTATTCCACACACGCACGTGTATGACGTAAAAAACGCGAGTCGAACCGTCGCGGTCGCGCACGTTCGAAAACTGTCGATAATAATAATAATGTATAAATGTTATAAAATACGATCATTTATATATTATTATAAAAACAAACATAAGTCCTTCTCGCGGGTATTATCGTCATCTCGTGTGTAGTGTTTGTTCAGTATAATATTATATATTATATTATAGTATGCAGTATGAGTACACACGACGTTATACTAAATACACACGAGTGCGTACTACCGTCCTACGCGTGTGCGCACAAGTCAAACAAATTATTTAACCCAAGTATTTGTGTAAAGAGAGAGTGAGAGAGACGAGGAAATTTATTTTTCGGGTCGACGTACGTGTACGGACTTACGATGAGGTTATTATTTATTTGTCTGTATACTCCTCAAATAAAACGCGTTCGATGGAATAACAAGAGACGTAGTTATATCCGATAATATTATTGTATAAGACGGTCGCGATCGAAATTGAAATGTTTAAAATAAAAAAACCAGTTGGCCAAATTCATCGGACTGCATATATACTAAAAACCAAATTTAATTTTTTTTTTTTAAGTAAATATTTTAAATTTTATAATTAAATTTGTTATGTTATTGTAAATTTATCTATATAGATTTGTCGTAATCAGTACCCGCAAATGTACACATATTTTTAAATTTGGATTATACCCATAAATATTATATACGTAAATATTTAAAAAAAAAGTCGTATAATTTATAATTTATATTTAAATAAACAGGTTTAAATTGATTGGTGGAGATACTAAGAAACAAAAAAAAAAAAAAAATTAATAATCCTATCTTCACCTGTCCGATCACTTCTAAAGACGAAAAAAATTACAATATTAAAAATTGACGTTATCTCGTTGATATTGTTTTAAATTTATAATCTGGTAAATAGTATATTTAGTATGTATAATTGGTATCATCGTCATTAAAATTTAAAACTGTGTCTCGAAATTTTTTCGAATTTGAATGTCGTTCGTCATTAAATGACACGCCGATAAGTGACAAACAACTATAAGTTTTTTTTTAGACTAAATTTATATACGCCACAATTTATTATCAAAATAAAGAAAATTTCTTCAGTCATTCGTATTTAAAAATGTAAGGATCCTATATATTAAATAAAAAAATAAATATTACGCTTACGGGTGGAATACGAAAGCAGATTCGGATCAGTTACGGAGAATATAATAAATAAATTCAATGACTGACGGCGATTAATAATAATAATAATAATATATTATTAGATACGAATTAAATTGAGCTCAAAAGAATTAATTATTATAATGTTGAAATTTTTTTTTTTAAAAAAAAGAAAAAATGTTATTTTTCATATAATTATATACGTCTTATTTTTTATGAATATTTTTATTTATTATGATTAATTACTATAATTATTGCAGCGTATTTATATCCGTATATTCTATTGTTTTTATATACGATTTTTGTTTGTTCAATATTTCAGGAAATTTTGCGATATGAACACCGTCCGTTGCGGATCGTCCGCGATGATGTCCATGACTTTATTGTCTGTCTTTGTGCTGGTACAGATTTTGTGCGTCTACGGAGAATTGACGACAGTGGCGGTGACCGGCGAAGTCTCGTCAGCCACCGACAAGAACACGTGCGAAAAAATTCGCATCAAGTGCGCGTACCACGAGGGATGCTATCATGCCCTGCAAAATTATTTTGAAAAATGCGACAGGATCCTCAGGGCCGACTCCAAGACGTGTCCCGAACCGTGCATGCACGCGCTGGTCACGCTCACGTCCACAGAACAGGGTTCCGGACTGTTAGACGTGAGTGTAAACGTTTATGATAACGCATATACATTATATAAAAAAAAAATATATTTAAGTTAGGTAGGTGTATTTAAAAAAAAAAAAAAAATTCGAACGAGTCGGAATTTGAATCAAATTATATTATATTTCGGCCCAAGTTTAGGTTTTCGGGCGACGGTTCAGAGTCAATTTTCCAGGATTAAATACTGTAATTTATACAACCATATTATCCATAACAAGATACAAGAATGTAATAATAATAAATCTTAATAAATTGTCGGTGATACTTTAAAAAGAGTACTTTTGGAAATTTATATAATTTTTTTAATATAACATCACCACTACCCTCGAAACAAGTCAAATTTCTCGATAAGTCGGATAGAAAATATAGTAAAATGAAAGATTAAAAAAAAAAAAAACTCGAAGGCAATAATACGAATTAATACCAATACTTAATCGTCGTTCGTTAAAATCTCCGTGGCGCAAAGACGTGTTATTAATAATTATAAGTACCAGCTGTATACGTTCGGCGGTAATCGAGTTTTTTAAACCGTTCGCGGGCGTACATACGTATATATTTATCTTGTCAAAATCGCGATATAGAAAAAAAAATAGCGACGAGAATAATTTAACGTCAATCGTTATTTAGATGTTTTTGTAAGATGTAATTTTAATTGGGCGCAAAAAAAAAAAAAAAACAAAGTAATTCGTCGGAATTGTTTTCGAATTCGTTATTACGCATACGTTTGAAAACTCAATTAAAATGTACGCTCGCGACGACTAAACAAACCTCGTATTTCTCTTTTAGCCTCCGGGGTCAATTATATTCTAGAGAGGGTTTGATTTATAGCGATTTACACGCTCAATATTGACTCGTACCGGTAAACACTACTACTACTACTACTACTACTGCTATAATAGCTCTAAAACAATCCGCCCGATATTTTATTATAATATGCGTTCATTAAAAAATATTTTTAACTAGCGACGACGATTAATATTGTGTAGGTATAGAATGAAAATTACATCAAGTTCATAATTTTTCATCATTTCTATATATACCACAGTATAAATACGGAAACAGAAAATTTGCGGTTATGATATTTTGGTATTTCATTTTGATGACTATTATACATATTTGTATATACAAACAGTAGGTATACATTATAATATTATTATATTATCGATGGTTTTCTATAAACCGAATGAAAACTGTTATTAAAATATGTATTTTATTCGTTATTATTATCATTTTATCGTTTCGTGTTCAATAATTTACACCAAAAATTATAACATTTAATTAGTAGACGATTTAATAAAATTATTAGTTTATCGTCAACGACAAAATTATTAATTACAATAATATTATTTTATATTTCATTTTACGAGTACTAACCGTGAAAAAGAAAAATGTATAACCTCTTAAATTTTATATTCGTACATAGAATAACTATAAAAATTATAATAATATACTTATTATACAGGTATATAATTAAATATGAATCGAGTTTTGGTTACAATTTTACAAACATGTTTAATATACTATCGTAAAATATGATCCTGAATTCCTGATGGTTAAATATTGTAATAATCGTATATTGATTAATCTCGAATTCTTGAGTTTTTTTCATGCTATGAAGGTGTCTAAACTCTATAAATATATAAAATAACTTAAAATTTAATGATACGATTGACTCATGAACACATTAGTATTCATGCATTATAATACGCATTAACGATTAGGAAGATACAGAAAACATTAATAAACTAAAATTACGCGTCTACGTATATTGTTAATTATTTATATTTAATAACCAATATTAATTTGTTTTAAATATTCGACTCGTTCAAATTTCTACCGTTTTTGTATGTTTAGTTGTTTTATTTAATTATCATTGAAATCGCGTCTATATAGTTAAATCTTATTATTATTTCTTTTTTCTTCTTTTGTCTTTCGATTTTACTTGGTATATAAAACAGAAAACATAAAATATGCATTATTTTAATGAGATAAATTAAGAATTGACGGCAAAATTGAAAATTAACGAGATGATATTAAGTGAATGGGAATTATAGTCACAAATGGGTGAAGAGTATAGAGACAGAAATTCCAGAAAGAAGAATTTCAAGAATTGTATACGAGAAAGCGACGGATATATAAAATATTCTGCAGATATTCGTGATGCATTTCATATGGGTGTAAAATGTGTGGAAAGGATAGAAGAATTAATAGTGAATACCGAAACGAGTGAATAAGAATAAAAGGTTTATGACCCAACCGTGAAATTTAATGATGGAAAAAATTGTAGAAATGATAAGGAAGTCTAAAATGAAAAGTTATTTCATCTATAATCTATATGAAAGCAAAGTACGAAAATTGAGAAAAGAAGTTCACGCGTGTTTTTTTATGATTTTCGATGAGTAGATCAATAAAACTGGGATTTTTAAGAGAGAGAGAGAGAGAGAGAGAGAGAGAGAGGAATAATGAGTTTTGGTTAAATCGAGTTATGTAAAGATATTGGAGAGAAAACTAAAAAAATAAATATTATTTTATATTCCGTTAATAGCATCTACCTTATAGTGACTAGATTTAATATAATAGGTACACGTTCGTGTGTTGTTTTCAGTGCACGTGCAAGGATCATTACTGCGAGGAAATGAAGGCCCGTGTGGAAGTTTGCCGTCCACACGTGATAGAGGCGGCCAAAAACGAGACGGTCGTACCGTGCGAACTGGCTCAGTGGATATGCCAAGTGGATCCGACGTGCTCTTTAGCCGTAAACTTCTTCCAGCGGTACTGTAAACGGATGCTGCAGGGCGAATGGTGCTCAGAACGCTGTTTGAACTCGGCGGAAATTCTGCAGCGTCAGGAGAAGGCGATCAAGATGAACCGGTGTCAGTGCACCGGTCAGGCGACGGTCGAGTGTCTGCGAAACAAAGAGCGCATGGCGAGGCTGTGTTACGGCGTGGGCAGCGATCTGCAGCATCCAAACGGCGGCACTGGCAGCAACAAGTCCAAGAAGATCTTGAAAAAGCACAGGCCAAAGATGTTCGAGATGGACCCGGACCGGGCCGAGATCGAAATGATGATCGCCAACGCGGACTACGAGCCGGAGGGTTGGCACGGCATGAATAACTCGACATTCGGCGCCGGCGTCTACAACAGTGGCGGCGGCGACGGCGACGGCGGCAGCAGTGGCGACAACAACATCGGCGACGGCGGCGGCGGCGGTGACGACGACGACGATGACGACGACGACGACGACGACGGTGGCGGCTGGAACGGATCCGCGCCCGGTGTCCGCGCCGACATCACCACGTTCGCTCTAGTCACGGCGGTTTTCCTAGTCACGCTCGTCCACGAGTGATCGCGGCCGGACGTTTTTCCTCCCCTCTCGTTTTACGAGTCATTTACAAAACTTATTTTTTTATATTTTTTTTTATTATTTTCTATAGAGTTATTTTTATAATCTTAAGTACATACGCGACCTGCGTGTGCGCACCCGACACGACACGGAAATATATACTACCTATACTAGTCTCGATTTATATATTTTTTTATGACACGACAATTTTCTCATTTTTTTAATATATAATCGTGTCATTTCGTTGATGGTCGGGTTCGCTATTTTATTTTTAATTTTTTTTTTAAAATAATAATTATTTAAAAATTTTACTTAGTTTTTTTTCCACGACGATTCGCACGAGTATTCAAATAAAAACGCCCGTGATAAAAGCCGTCATGACCGTGATGGTTTAGGCCGAAATTCAATTATATATCGGTTTTTTTTTTTTGGTTTTTTGTAATTGTACGTATGTAAATACCGGCGTTGTATGCGCAGTGAGAAATATCGTAAAAATATTACGAAACGTGTACATAATTATAACTATATATATACATATAAAATTCGATCATTTTTCCGTAAAAAATCGTTTTATATAAAAAAAAAATCAGTGTATTATTTTTGTTCGGTCGTTTCGCGTGCGAAGATGTCTATTATTATTTTTTTTAACGCGAAACGACGACCATTTACGTTTGTTTTGTATATAGAATAATTATTACAATGATAATAAAAAACGGTTTTTACCATCGTCGAAGAAATCTGAGTATTTTTTTTTTTTATTTTTTCTCTAATCGAGAGATTTTTGAGAACGAAAACGGCAAAATTCAGCCACGTTCGGTTCATCATCCGTAGATCCGCGCAGTTTTTGCCGTTATTTTCAAAATTTTTCCCGTCCCGATATCGTCAAGTCCGCGAAGGCCGGTAAAGACCGAATCCCTCTACAGAAACGTACTTATTACAAATCATCGAGTTGGAAAAAGACGAAAAAACGACGTGTGAATATAGTCACTCTTCAATATACGATTTTACTTATATTATATTTACATTATATTTTATACGTCACGCGCACGTATATAAATCGTCCCGTCGCGGGCAACGAATTTTATCGGTCGGTAAATCATACGC
The DNA here is from genome assembly GCA_021307375.1 of Tetraneura akinire. Taxonomy (NCBI): domain Eukaryota; kingdom Metazoa; phylum Arthropoda; class Insecta; order Hemiptera; family Aphididae; genus Tetraneura; species Tetraneura akinire. The sequence continues at coordinate 5,772,613 of JAIUCT010000016.1, read as the reverse complement.
GAAAGGATTACACGATACGATATAAAGAAAACGGCGTTTATTATAATATTAAATTCGGTGTATATTATAATAAATTTGTCACCTGCCCGAGCCTTTCTCCAGGTAGGTATACGCGATGTATTATATATATTTATATAACATGTTTATACGTAAAAACCGTGTGCGGGACGTTTTTTTTTTCGAACTTAAACGAGATATCCGAGAGGGGAGGTCAGACCACCCGCAAAGCAATAATAATAATATTATTATTCCGAGATCGGCGACGGACCGGAGGGGAACGCGTATATAATATTAAAATATATATAGACTATATATGATATATATTACCTATATATAAACACGTTATCTTTCCGTTAGACGTATTAATGTTAAAAATAAAAACCTACGTAAGTTTACGAAAAATATTATATATAAAACTCGCGTGTTCTCGCCGTAGAATTATTAAACTATACGAGTAATAATGGTAGATTATAATAATAGAACGTTCAATAATATAACGTTTTTTTTTTTTTTTTCCGACTAATATATTATAAATTAGATCTACATTCGATCGGACGAATCGTTTCCTGTCTAACGTATGTACATTTTATATACATATATGTAATATGTATATATAGTGTGCGCTAAAGGAATGACTCGAAAATATCGTTCGGTCGAGGGTCAATAACCGCGTGGTGCGTACATGTGAAATATCGAGTTTATTAATTTTGTTTAATATATTATATTATATTTTATTAATGACGCGTGTTGAAAACATAATTCGTTATAGTTATATGTAATTATACAAATTAATTCACTTAGCAAACGTTGGAAATCGTATCGTGTATAGCGGATCTAGAAATATCAAAAGGGAGGGGCTAATTTTTGTAAGTCTATAATTTTAGTAAAGATAGACAAAAAATATAAGCTATAATGTATTTTCAAATGATAATATTTTTCTTTTCTTCCTAGTGTTCTTTACGTAATTCATAAATATAATAATATAAAATTACGATTTGTTAACACGGAAGATTAAAAACATCGATTTTTTTATTTTTAATTCAAATCAATAGTTCCGTTGTTAACTATAATAACTATTGTAACTGTAGGTATAGGGTATATCAAATAATTGTTTCTGATAATTTCTACACGTTTTGATATTGATAACATTTGATAGTAATATTATAGCAATAATTATATATTTACATTTTAAATGTATGATGGACGTATCTATTAAGTTTTTATTGCATGCCCACACAAAATATAACACGTCCAAAAGTTTTAACACTTAAAGTCCCATAGCCCCCCTTCGGATTCGCGCCTGATGACGTTTCATAATATAAGTATATTATACGTATATATAATTTGAAAAACAAATTTTTCTTTACTTTTTGACGGCACGAAGAAAAATCCTCGATAACAGTCCTATAACATCACACGTTTATGGTTTGTATATTATGTTTTTTTTTTAAATTTTCAAAAGTCGTAAAATCGTATATTAGTGCGTATTAAAAACTGTTAATTTATTACGATATTAATAATGTAATATAATATACCTATAGTGTTTTACTCGAGACGGCAATATTAATAAAAAAATAATATAAAACATTTTATGACTTTGTAATTTTGTTGCGGAGATAAATTTATATGTGTGTGTGTGTGTATAAAAGGTGTGCGTATTATGGTGAATAATATTCTAACCTTAAAAAATATATTTAACGATTATAATATTATATAATATACAGGTAAAGATTTTTAAAAATTCGTGAAAAACGCAAAATTAAACTTTATATTTTTAACGAAAAAAAAAATAACAAGCCTTTAATCAAACACAATTATATTACATATAGAGATAACAGAAACATTTTTTTATTTTTATCTTAAAAGTTTTTTTCCTGTATCTAATTACAATTTTTTTTTTTTAGTTTCATCGTTATTTCGTTTATTTTAAGATTTCATCGGAAGGTTAATATTATTCGAATAAGTACGTTTATTTACCAGAATGATTATGACGTGCTAACCGAACGTCTCCAGTCAATAAACGTATACGGTGTAAAATGTACACAAATATATATTTATAGCACACTTGTATACGAGTTACTGGGATACGAAATATACGATTTTAAAAAGATTTCCCGTATTTTACAAGATCGTAAAACGCGAGAACCGCTGCCGAATGTAAATTATTTAATATAATATAATATATTTATAACGTGTCCGAAGAGATTAGGTCGATAATACCCGCGACACTAAAACATTTTTTTTTTCAGGGGTAATTAAAATTGAGTCAGTTTTATGAATAAACGATTACTCGAAAAATATATTTAGTTCTATACATACGGAAGATTTTAACAATCATATAAATCGTAATTAACACGTAATTTAAATATTTATTACGAATAATATATATATCTTTTTAAATAATTAGTTGTATTTTATGCTAATAAAAAATTCTATTTTTATTTTATTTTTAAACTTTATTGCACCAAATATGATCAAGATTTCGTTAGTCATACGATATGATATTTTATCTATACTTACATTATTGTAATATATAACTTAATATTTTTATCAGTATTTTATCATATCCGGTACGCGTATAATTTTTATTTTATTTCATTTAATCAATTGACGCCGATCGGCACTTACAAAGTAATAAAATTTACAAGGTAGTTCAGAGAAAATTAAAGCTAAAAACAGCAAAACAAAAATATATACAGACTCAAATAATGACAAAAATATGAAATGTGGCATATAAAACTAAGGTAAGTAATAATAAGTTAGGCAACAGAAAATAAAAAACTGGGTACTGTTTAAGAGACGAAGCATTCTATGAATAATAGTATGGTTATGGCTAAAGTTAGAATGGTGAGTGGGAATGTAAACTAACAAGAGTGCTCTCTAGAAATATAAGCCGGAACACGAAACGAAATGGAGATCAGATCACCGTTAATGGTAAAAGATTTTCAGAAATATCTTTTCGTGTCATTCGAATTTAAATTTTAAGTAGAATCGAAATTTCGTAAAACATACTGCAAGTACGTATTATATTATGTTAATTTACAAGAGAAAATAAATTTTGTAATTTTTAAATCTTCAATCTTCCAAAAAAAAAAAAAAATGGACCAACATGATATTATTATAATATAAATGATTGGAAACAATAAAAATATTAAACTGTTCAATATTATCGTAATCGGTTTTGTTCCACTGGCACGGTAGAATAACGTTTTACCTTTTACGCACCCTTAATATTCATTGTTCGTCTTTTTTTCTTCTTTCCATTCCATGTACATTGTATTTATAATAATAATAATAAAAAAAACGACTCGTCATCGTTTTAAATAAAAACATTAAGTGAAAATCATCAAACATTATTATTATTGTTTTTTTACTCCAATTTATATAAGCGAGACGTCTATACGATTTTCATTGTTTGGCGTTTACTAAATATTATTATGATATGTATAGGTACGAGTTTGATTTTAGGTGTGACGACGAAACATTTTTAACCTACGAGCGTATATATATAACCTATAAATAATTTATTTCGTAAAATAAATAATTTATTTATAATAAATATTCGTGTCATATTTCTTTATTATATTTTATGTAGGATTGTCCCGTTAAAAATATGTTTCTATATCGTCCAATAATATGCGTTATATCAAATTATTTTGTAATGAAATATTGTGACAGGGTAAAATTATTATACGACGACGTTTTGCCAAAATCGATAAAAACAGCTCGCCGTACGTTGTGTAAATTAGTATTCGTCGGATTGCCCAAATAAAACGTTTTCGACTATATCATAATATATACGACAGAATCAATATTCATCAATGGGGTAATCGTATAAGGCGTACGTTTCGAGAAGAAAAAGATTGATTGCTGTATTTTACAATATTATTGCAATATAATAATAGATTACGAACGTGAAGGAATTTTTGAGTTTGGAATAATATTATACAAATTATGCGAAGGCGGACGAAAAGAAAAAGGGAAAAGGGATACAGGTGTTAAGAGGATAGCGTTAAATTTTGATTAACATTTGAACGCAATGATAAATCATTACATTTGTAAAAAACTAAAAACGATTTTGAGGGAAGTACTGAAGAAGTTTTTTTTTATATAAAGTACGAAAACAATCCACATTTCGTCATTACTTATAAATTATAAGATTTATATTTATATTTATCTATTTACTCTTATAAGATTTGAGGAAACCAAAAATTCATTAATTTTTCAATAATGCGCGTGTGTCCTATTTTATTTTTTTTGTTTTTATGTATTTACTATTTAGACACTTTTTCGATTCGTAATAATACTCCAATTTTCATGAGTAGACCATGTGTCCTTTTGGAAAGTAGATGTAGTTGATACTATAATTTGGTTATTTTCGAATTTCTCAAAATTGGATATATGGGATGATTGAACTACCAAAAAAATAATGAAAATAAGTCAATATAACACATTCTTTTTCACAGTTCTATTACTTCCACAGAAATACCTGTTATTCTTTTTCTATAGTATTTTTTAAATCAGATTAATTCATAATTTTATATAAATCTCGTTTAACGTATTATCGTAACAATAAATCATATGTTAGTTTTTCGCACTTAGAAGTATAAATTTACAATTTGTTCGAATGACATTCATAACAGGTTGCATAAACGTTCATCAAACTGTTAGAGGCCAATTATGAGTTATTCCATAATGGTGGACTAGTTAGCTGGTTGCTTGCTCAACACAATCTACAATTGTGTTCACCGACGACGACTACCACAACATATCACATAGGGCAGCGGTTGCCATACTTATTCATCTTACGGCGCCCTTTTGGAACTGAATTTTTCTCATGGCACCCCTGATAAAATAAAGACAAAATAAAGAAAATGTGGGTCGTGGTAATGTAGTATTTTCATAATTGCTTCATGGCGATCGTATGCCATGTGATATGTGAACTGTGAATACTGTATAGGAAATCCGTTTATCTAAATACGCGCAAAAAACAAACGCGTTCCCATATGAACCTTGCCTTATATCATAATCTGTATATTCTTAATTATTTTTAATCGTTATATTTTTATCTTAATTTACTTTTGGACCACATAACGACTAGCCCCAATAAAGACGCCGCGGCGCACACTTTGAGAACCGCTGACATAGGGCATAGCTTAGATTGCATATCCACCAATTTAATAGGCACAAAGTAAATTTATTATTATAGTGTGTCGTAATCGAGTGCTCGTAAAGATGGAGTTTTTAAAAAGGAAACTATTGAAATTATATATAAAATTATTAGCAAAAGTATACTAAAGTCTAAATACACGTTATATTTATTATCTAAACACAAGTATTGTAATGAAATTAATAATATAGATATAGAATAAATAAAATTATTTGATACAAATAACAATTTACAACATTTTATTATGTATTACGTTGTTCTAAAAATAATATAGATATAAATTTTAACATAATATTTCTGATGACATAATTTTATATAAAAGATTAAAATTTATCGTTAACAAAAAACTAAAACTGTAGATTATAACGAATTAAGTGGTAATATAACTGATTTTGAGAATGTTGAAAATAATTATTATTATTATTATTATTATTGGAGATTAACGTTGACAATTAGTTTAAATATCATTACTTTTACATATCAGTAACTGATGCAAAATCAATAGATTATTTATATATTATCTCTTATTTTAAGCAACCTAAGAATAAAATATATGCAAAATAACGTGAAACTTTAACCTTGCTTTGCGTGTCATCCTTCCACATAACTTGTAGTACTGATTACTGGTTATAATAAAATATATCACTTTCTTGTCGAGTAAGTTATCTAATCCCCTATATATATGAGGCTATAGTAGTAGTGAAGCCTCGAGCACCTTAAGCAAATTTGAAGATGTATCAGGTTATTAGACAAACCAAAGATTTCCGTGAAGATTGCAAGGTGCTTAAGGAAAGGACGGCTACTATTCTTGAAGATGGAAAGAATTTCATATAAACAGATATGTATGTTTTCGATGATCCAGGAGGAGGTAAGTAAGTTATTAGAAGATATCATCGATTTTATGAAAAATAGAGATGAGTTCATTCAGAAAGTGACTACTTTCCTGCAAGAAGAAGATAATTTGTCGAAGACACTCAATATTATTGAAATGTATTATATTCCGAAGCATGAGCCATTTGTTGATCTTGTAAAAGGATCAAGTGACAATACAAAACAGTGTAAATTAGACTCCAAGGATTTTATGACAAAGTTCAACGATTTGTAAATTACAGTAGACGAGCAGTAGACTAAAGTGTAGGTAATGAATGAAGAAGAAAAATGTAATATTGATGCTTCTTGTATAATTCTTCTTCGATATAAATGAAGTATTCGAGGAAAGCGAAAAATTAATTGGTATTACAATGAATAAAATAAAGTATCCATAAGTACTCAACAATGAATATTTCATTGAAGTTTGTCTTTTTTTATGTATGTTGAAAAATGTTTTACCTAAATATTGTTCCAATTTTTAGGCATATAATACATATATTTCCCGTTGAAAAGTAGATTTAGTTATACATCGAGAATGTCATGTTTCAAATTTCTCAATATATTGAGCATATTGGGCAAATAAAACTATTAAACAAAGATGCAAATATGACATTATTTACGATAACTGAAATTAGACAAATTGGATTTAAATATTTCTCGATAACTCAGACAATTTTGAAATTAGAGAATTGAAAATTTAATTGGATGATTACATAGGTACTATTTATATACAAGTGATAATTCCTTTTCTCAAACTCCAAAGTTACTTGCACTGGATTACAACGATAATAATATATTAACTTTGCCCCTATTGAATACATAGTATCAATGCATATACAAGCTAAGCTATGCGTTATATTATATATTGTAGTAGTCGTCGTCGGTGAACACAATTGTAGATTGTGTTGAGCAAGCAACCAGCTAACTATAACTTAACAAAAAAAATGTTTTTAGATATAAAAACATAAAAAAAGACACACATGATTGTAAAACCAATACATATTGTTCGCTTCGCTCAAAATCTTTTTAGACACAAACGTTTTAAATAATAATTAGGCGTAAATTAATTATGAGTATAATAAGTCTTTTCAACAGGAACGTGCGGTAACTGCAGGTATGTCCATTGCTGTTTCTTATATAGGTATATACTGGCGTACTGCAGTTCGTTTCTTATTTCGCGCCTTTTTTTATTTTTAAATTTATTCCCATTTTCAAACTATAATATCTTTGTCATCGTCGTAATTTTATGTCCTTCGGGTCCGTGTAAGCGTGTAACTAATTGTTTTTAAAAATTGAATATTGAAATAACATTTTTTTTTTTTTTTTTAATTATTAATAAAGTAATCAATTGTATTATACATATATATACGTTTTGAAAAGTTTCATTTAAACTCAAGTGAATTGGTTTGTAATTCGAGTCCCGGTCACGGTCACCGACTACCGAGCGACAATTGATCATTATATAGTTTATAGATTTATACACATACCTTCAGTAGTGTATTAAACTATTAAATTTATTATATACGCTATAGCCTTATTTTTTTTTTCATCAAATAATTACGTACAGGATATATTTTTTTTATATTTTTTCACTTTTCCGACGTAGAGTTTTATTTTTGAAATTCGTTGTAAAATTCAGAAAATGAAAACGTACGTTAACGTTGGATAAACTCAGATAATATCGATATTATTCATAAAAGATACGAGATTAAAAATTATTGCCAATATCATTCCCGTTCTTCTGGTATATTGAGCTTTTTAGCTGAAACGCGCACGAATGGTGTGATCTTTGCCATTCGGATAAAATAATTAATAAATATAAAATATATTATTATTATTTTTATGTAATGATTACGATATCAGAGAGAAAAAACATATTTTTATTTATATGTAGGCATCCATGAGTATAACTCGATCGAGTATTAAAATATTATAAATTTATAAATCGTATAATATTATTATTATTATTACTCGGAGCAACGCGATATAAATTATATTCAGGTGAATACCTGTATTACGATATACCTACAATTCATCGGACCACTCGCTGAGAATCGGTTGTTTTGTTTTTCATTTCGCGCACGAAATAACATAGATAGATAGGATAGATATTATTTATTATAACGATAACGTTAACTATACACGACGACGACGATGATAGTAAAAAAAAAAAAATAATAATAATAATAATTATTATTATATAAAACAACAATTCAAAACGCTTCGATCCCGATATTAATAATAATAATAATAATAATATAATGTCTTCATCGCCACACGATGCATAACCGTGGTAGTGGTATATAATAATTATGTACGATACGGTTATTATTATTATACTTATTACCGTCGTCGAATTCCGGTCCTCCCGACCGACGAAGATATGATCGTTATTTCGTGTATGTTTTTTCTGCCGCCGGAATAGGGTGCCGCGCTCATATTGTAATGTCCTCGGACGTGAACGCGGTATAATATATACTTATAATGTTTACGGGGTCGGAATTTTTCAAAAAAAAAAAAAAAAAAAAAATAACCCAACACGTTACACGTGTGCGCAAGTAAATATATTTCACGATCGTTGAAATGAACTCGCGGTACCACACGTACGCGCGTGTTTTTACGACCGCGGTTAGGTCAGGTTAGGTGCAACGCTGGTATACAGTGGTGAACTGGTGACTGGTATGGCGTTGAGACCTTATTATTATTGTTATTATAAATTATCCGAAGAAACGATTCCCATTTTCCGATGTACAACTGCAGGGTACTGGGTTTAAGGTCATACGTTTGATATTATAATAATATACGTATATTATACTCGCGCCCGTATACTGAAGTATGATAATATTATAACACTATAAAATATCAGATTTTAAAAAGTTGCTGGTAACCGTATACCTAACCTAACCGTAAGCGGTACCGCAGCTAACAAGCGAAGCACACTTTGAAACACTATATAGAAACGCGATAATATTATCTATTATTATATCTTATTATAAAATTTATAATTAATCGTGGCGTGTAAAGTTCTATACCTAATATTATAATATTAATCGATTTTAATGAATTTCAGGGGTGGTTATGTATTGTATAAGTTTTTAATATTTCAATAATAATAATAATAATAATAATAATAATAATAATAATAATAATAATATAAAGTATTTATTGGAAATGCGCACCCTTATACACTGTATATATTATATTAAATATCACTGTATAAAGATAAGAATGTTTTAAAATGTGTTATATAGACACACACACATTGTGCCAGTGTGCTATAGATACGAGTTGGTCTTATGACGATATCTGCGATACAATATTAAACTATAATAATATAATACTACCCCCTGTAGCGAAATTTTCATACGCGTTTACCACACACTACGTTTGTATAATATCTTATCGCGTTGAAAATACGAACGCGTTGAACCGTATTTGATCCCGATTCGAAAAATAATCACAAAACTACTATTATTTCATTAAAATTATAAATTACATCCTTGATAATATTTTATCCTTAAAAGTAAATATTTATCTCATTTTGTTCACGGTTTATATGATGCGTATTCACATTATAACGCGTTTATAAATAAAATATAATCACTCGTGACCGATGATCCCACCGGGTGAAAAACACACAGTGTTTCTGAATATTCAAATTTGTATATTGTATAATATAATAAAGTTTCTCTCCCTATACACCCGATGTATCTTTTTTTTTTTCGGGTTCAATCGATGACCGTGAGGGGACTTACTTCCTCTCGCACCAGATCCAGATGTGTCTATACTGTAAGTCTGTAATGCACAATAACTTAACCTCTAATATTTATGTTTACGTATATTATTATTATAGTTTAAAGACAAATCTTATAAAATTATATACAAAAATCTTAAAATTATAATATTATTTCGTATTTGAATCCGCGACTTGCAATAAAATATATTAATTTTAATCTATAAATTCTAAATTATACACTATATAATACGCATTGTTATTTTATCCATATATCGAGTACGAATAGAGATTGTTAGATTTGATTATAAAAATTCAGAGGGATGTCGTCTCTGGGTATATTCATCAATCCGAATTTTCGAGATTTACAAGTTAAAAAAATTTCTTCCAACACAGCAGCTGATCGTAATAACAGTTATAGCTACTCTATAATACAGTAAAAAAAAATACTCGTGCATATTATACAAGTTAAAATTAGTATTGAAAACAAATTATATACGAGAACGGTGACGGTCCTAACGTTCTAGGGAGTGGTCGAGGGGGGATGGGGGGAATTCGTGTCGACGGTCCGCAGAACAAACGTAATTTTGGGATTTTGTATTTCACATTTATATTATAATTTAAAAAATTGTAAGTTTACGAAAATTTAAATAATTAATACGTGTATAAATTCAAAACATTTTCCGGATCCCTATCGGTATGTATATACGATAAAATATAAATATTTAACGCGTTATATACTTATGATTTATAATATTAATATCTATAATACTTGTTATCTTTTTCGAATTTCGTTTTTGTCCATAATACATCGAAATGTAAGTCTGTATAACATAATATTATACGTACTATCGTTACTTGTTTTTATTATTATTATTATTATTATTATTATTATTATTATTATTATATAGTACACGCACACACATGGATGATGATGTTTAGCAGCGTGTATACAATATTGTCTTTTGAGAATAACAGACGGTAACCACTTGCTTGTAACTTGGGTTTACTGTATATTATAATCAAAATTGTTGGGCAATAAAATTTTATCACTTCGGAGCTCCACATTTTATCACAACGTATTATACCTATTCGTTAATGGACCAGAGAATATATATAAAAAAAAAAAATAATAATAATAATAATAATAATAATAATACTCGTAATAGTCGAAACTCGTGTAATAAATAAAAACAATTCTTTTACTCTCTCTCTCTCTCTCTCTCTTTCGGATCCTTGTAAAATCCGTAATGAAGACCGGCCGGATCGCGACTGCTATATTAGTCGACTACACACACAATAATAATTTATAATTTTAACGACTGTCCGTATCCGTACGTAATAAAGATGCGCAATTGCATATACCTAATATGTGTAGTGTATATAATAACTATAAAAAATGAATAATTAAATTATCGCATATAATTTGTGACTATATAATATACAAAACGTAGGGTTAATGTATAAGTTGTCCGAAAGTATAAATTTTTTATTTCCTATACTTATTTATTTTAAAATTATTATTTCAAAATCGAATTTGAAACGCTGCGATTATAATAAACGGTTTTGAATCCAAAGATCGAGAGGAATTATTTCTATACGTATAAACTCGTAATAATATACGAATATACTTTTCGATGTATTCGAATGGAATATACAATTCGAAATTTATTATCGGTAATAAATTACGACAACTTGTAGCGCATTTTTATTATATTGTTATTATACCTCTATATTATTACGTTTTATTAAAAACTATAATAAAATCCGATAAAAATTATCATATGGGTATTATCGTCCGCGTTTTATTCGTTAATTTACGGCGTGTGTCGTAACACTTAAACTATATAAAAAAAAAAAACATTATAACAAATTAAACGTATATATACGAATAAAAATCCGAAGTAAATTAAAGGAAATAAAAATAAAAAAAAGTAACAAGTCCTCATAAAGACGATGTGAGATGCGTGTACTCGTAATAAAATATACGGGCAAACGTAATAATAATATTATAATATTATTTTATATAATATCCTCAGTGAAATACGAAAAATTTATACGATAGGTTAGGTTGATACCTATGTATAACATGAACTCATACGCGGTATTGCGGTAGCGGTATATAAACAGTTCGTTATTTTTTTATTGGAGAGGATTCTCTTCTTATCATAAATTTAGATAAACACGAACCGACTAATTATTTATATAACCGCGTCTTTTCGTTAAAAAGAAAAAAAAAATACCGTCGACGAGATGAAATCGCGACGAAATGTGTTTACAATTATTACTGTTATTATTGTGAATTATTGTCAAAACCGGTGCGAAAACTGTGAAACTGTAAACGTGTGCTCCCAAATAACGATAATAATAAATCATCCGCGAGACGCGAGTAAAAAATTCGCTCGAAACGCACACGTGTTAAAAGACACGCTATGCCTGTCGATGCGCAATACATTTCGGAATATTTCTCGTTGACACGAACAAATTAACTCGTGCAAACGAAAAATAACAGATGGCCGTCACGTATAGAAATGTATAATGGTACACGCTTGTAAAAACGTCCTACGCACCCGACAACAGTCGCTAAAATAAAAAAAAAACAAGAAATAAAAAAAAGGTTCTTCGTCGTCGGTGATGTCGCCGAATCTTCCTGGACCGTTTCTCACGAGTACGTTCGTCTTTTAAAAATGGACATTATACGAAAAAACTATAAAAATATAGAAAACTATATAACATATCGCCTCGAAAGACACGCGTATTATTCACTTTTTTCTTTCTCTTTTAATTTTTTAATATGCTTAAACCTAACCTGTAAAATGTATTTCAATATCTCAATCTCAAGACTCAATTTTGTTTTATAGGACGTGTTTAAAGTTGTAATTTCAGTAAAATTAATATTTAAAGTATTTATATGGATTATATTTCAGTATTTTACAATAATGATAAATAAAATTGACAAAATTTTTTATGATATTTAGGTGACAAGAGATTTTATGAGCAATTTTATTGAACTTAGAGACTTGAAAATTGTATAGGGTGTTCAATTATGTACTATTATGTGTACCTATATGGTCCCTATATGTGTGATAAAATTTTTTAAATATTTAATAAAACAATGTAAAAATTGTAATCAATATTTACATTATCTGACATTCTGATTGAACTTCGCTCAGAATCGTTTTTTTCAAATGGTTTATCATTACATTCAAATTCTAATTAAAATTAAACACTATGATTTGTCAAGAGCATCAGCTCATCTTTTTTTTTCTACTCGGAAAAAGTCGTTAAGAGTAATAAGTTATAAGTTTCCGTTGTTTAAAAAAACGTTGAGAACTGAATACCGCGGTTACGGTATATACGCGGTATATACTCGTATATGTACGTTCAAGTATACCTATATATATATATATTGTATATAATTAGGATCTTATATATTATTTTATATTATATAAACGTAAAACGTAAATATTTATATTTCTACGAAAGGATTGAAATTCACGTTACGTGTGTTTACGCGTCGCGCGTATAAATTATAATACCGGATGGTGCAGCATTCGAAATTTTTAAGTATAATAACATCGGGTACCTACCGAACGAGTATAACGATATATTATATATTAAACCGACGTTTATTTCGGATTCCATATGATGTGCAATTAATATTCGGTTGACATTTCACCCGTTTGTTTTTCTTATAATATTATATACGCGTATTTAATCCATTCTTAAAATCAACACGAACTTGTTTACAAAATTGTTTTTATAATTTACGAGTTACGATAGTAATTATACTACATTCAGATTTTGGTGTATAGACTGTATAGAGAATCGGCCAAGGATCCGTTACTATATAATATAATATAAATATCGATTTATTATACATATACGATATAATTTAATTTATTATATTTCATCAAATATTATTAAACACGACGTAAATATAATATGATATATTACAGTTACGTATTTTAATAAATTATGTACAACAGATTTTGTATTAAATTCGAACGATAATTAGCGAGTTTTGTATAATTTTTTTTTATAATTAATACTTTAATATTTTATTAATTATTATAATATGCGTATAGTTTATAATACTCGTATAATAATATGAATATATTATGCTATAACGTGTAAAATTGTAAATAAAATTTTGGTTATATTAATTATTGTTCCCATAATGGCGCCTATTATTATTGCATAATCATCACTTTACAACTTTTTTACACTTTTATAATGAAAGTATAGTCGACTATATTATAATATATAGTGATAAGAGATGATTTGATAACGAAAGAATATTACGCAAATTTCGTAACGATTCGTACGAATTCCAGGTTGTTTTCCAGGCTAAACAACAGGCTGAATTCCAGGCTAATTGTGTATGCGCGAGTGTTTCGGTGAATCGATATAAGATATTAAGATTTCTTACTATATAGAACGAAAACGGTAGAAAATCGTAAAACTTCAGTGATACATACACAAGTATAATAATAAGTAAACATTCTCACGAAAAACAAACAGAGTTTTTTTTTTTTTTTTTTTAACTAATACCACTAACGAGGTATAATATAACACGTTCCACACAATATAATATTATGATCAACTGTATATAACTAACACGTATATATTTACACTGACATCGTAAATCGTTCTAACCCGCACCCACTTACCCACTAGGTGCATACAAGTATATTATAATATTATATAAACACGAAAGAGAAAAATGGCGGCAAGAAATATACGAGTATATGACACATTTTTAAAAAAAAAATTGATATTTTTTTTCACTTGAATTATATAAATTTTCATCGTGATTGTGAAACGGCGAGTTAAATAATTCTAAAAATTGAATTTTAACCTAAAAAAAAAAAAATACGTTTTATTAGATAATATATTTTACATCATTAATGAATCGCCATAAAGCGAATTAATGAAATTATTTTTAAATGCCATTATATATAATATAGATTGAAATATCAGCTGTGTGGATGTGTAAGATAAGTTCCGGTCGTCAGACCTCTATAATATCTATTATATTATGTTATATTCTCTCTAGAAATTTCCCAACCATTCTAAAGAGACCCAGAATTTTTTTGGAAATATATTTTTAAAGACGTGTATAAATATTAAATTTTATTTAATTTCCAATTCTCATTAAGAGACAAGAAAATTGATTTATCATATTATCCAAATAATTAACAATTATTCGCGTTATGTATCGATATTAAAATTATTTCGATTATGTTCCGACAAGTATATAAACTCGATTAATTTATTTGTATGCACATTGTAATACGGGGGAAAAATTCGAATTATTCCATGGAGTAAGTAATAAAATAATATATCATATCAAAATATTGTTTTTTCCACGTGTCAATAAAAACGTAACGCGCGAAAATACGAATCGTGTTATTTCCAAACACATTTTTCATATAATAAGATAAACGATTATCTCGTTCGAACAAAATAAATCGTATTTGAATTTTTCGAATCGATCGATTGCTTTTCGACAAACCGACCATAAAAATATACGGCCGTATTTTATTATAATATTTATTGTGTGGTCATATACGACGTATGAGTTTATAACGTTCGCGGAATAAAAATTGCAGTCGTCTTCTTTGCACATTACGCGTATTATAATTAATAATTATAATACAGAAATCGATCGTAAACTGTGTTTTTCTTCGTAAAAATTATGCGTAATTATATAATTATGACGAAAAAAAAAAATTCGTAAATTCATTCAATAATCGATACGAAATGATTACCGATGTGAAAATAATCTTCCTATAAAAAAATTATTACTACGTCAGGTTTTGGAATAAGTTTTAAGGTTCACATTGTTCATATAAATTTATTACAATCCGTTTGTGTGTAAATAATAAATATGTAAATAATATCATGTCATTTTTACAATGACGATTAAATAATATTAATAATATTAATTAATATCGTCGTTTATATGAACAGGAAGTATATTTCAATATATAAAAATAAAAATCGAAAAGCGAACTTAAATAATAAAAAAAATGAAAATATTAAACTACATAATATTACGTTAATACGTAACACGCTATAGTAAATGAAAAGTTAGGTTATATTTTAAGACGAGAAAAATACGTTAATCGTACACGTGTTATTATAATAGCTTTACTATATTATTATAATCTTTAATCTTCGTGTCTCGATTATTGTAATCGGAAGTAAAATCTTAAATTGTCATAATCCATCGATTCGACTAATCCGACCGCCATGTAATAGTTTAATTTGAAATATTATCGATAAAAAAAAAAAAATAGATAATATACCGAAAAAACGTACGAAAACGTGTCGACGGGGGGATAATTTATTGGAATTGTTTTGATACGAAGTATGTACATTTTCCACTAGGTATAAAAAATAATAACCCGTACCCGTTTTTATTTTATTATAAATATAATAAAACTGTGACACGCTCGTCAAACGTACACGAGCACCATCCGGAAACGGGCTCAGAGCGCC
>JAIUCT010000016.1:5676379-5727898 GCA_021307375.1 Tetraneura akinire | reverse complement strand
TAATAATAATAATAATAATAATAATAATAATAATAATAATAATAATAATAATAATAATAATAATAATAATAATAATAATAATAATAATAATAATAATAATAATATAATCGAATAATATTTATATTAGTATTATATTGTAACCGAACGAGGAAACCAGTTATTTTCAAAGCAACTCAATCAGTGTAATTAGTAATATTATTATTATACCCGATGAATCTAACGCGCCACTGTGTGGTAACCGTACACAAGACGCCTTTGTAAATTGGTCGGAAATAATTTCACACGGTGTTACGAGCGAACAAATAATAATAATAATATTAATATATTTTTTTTACGTTATCGTTTTTGAAACCGGCCACTAAAAGTATATTATATAATATTATCTATATATAGGAGATACCTGTTATCGGTGATCGATTTGGGGGTGGGGACGCAGGGACGCGGAGTATCTCTACTAATTATTTTTTTATTTTTGAACCGTACCTCTACTAATTCCTAAATTTCCCATAATATAGTATAAATACTAAATAATTTTGAGGGAACTCTAATTTTTTTTGGAAGTCAGATAGTCCCTCTACTTCTTATTTTCCAATTCAAACACTGCCTATTATAATATTATAATAACGAATAATATATCCAAACAAATATTGTCCATCCAATTAATATTTTAATTATAATCGATTCCTAATACGATTTATAATAATCCAATTAAAAATTATATTTTTGACTTTATACACTAATACTGAGATGAGAATAATACAAAATAATATAAATCTGGTTTATACGTTTGATATTTTGCTAATTAATATTCGTTTTTAAAATTTAAAATTATTATTGTCTATAAGGTTATAAAATATTCCGAAATCTGCCCGATTTGCATATAATATGTATAACAATTATTATGGACATTTTTAATTTATATAAGATTAATATAGCCCCAAACGGCGATTGATGGAAGTGAAAGAAAAAATGATGTTGTTTGGAGACAAAGGAATTGCGATTAAACAAATTGAGGTAAATTTACTTTTTATCTGAACGTTATTTGAATAACGATATTGATTTTGTGGATATTTTAAATGTAAATATTATCGTTTTCCCCATGTGTATCAAAAGTATATGCGATTACAAAAACGATATTCCATTTACATAAAAAAAAAAAAAAGAAATAATTTTATCGGATCGTCACTCTATAACATTCATTATATATTTTCTTCTTATACCAAGACCATACCGCAGTCGAGACTGGACGATGCTTAATTTTGTAACCGTAGTAAGTTATAATTATTTATAACGTACATATTATTATACAAGACGCATAAATAACGCATCGAGACGTCTTTTTCAATCGCGATTAAGACTTTCAAATAAACTCGGTTTTTTATTGCTTACACGGGTTTCGATTCATTCGACTAATGCACCACGACCAGTTTCGGTAAACAATATTATTTATTTTTTTCCAACGACACGACCATCGTTTCCGTTCGGCCGCGGAAGGGGCAGAGTATACCGCCGACGCCTCCTGTCCGAATAATAATAATAACAAAAACAAAAACAATATGTACACGTCTTGTGCGTATACGATAATATTGGATACATATTATATTATTTTCGTGCCATTCAAGTATATAGAGTACGTATTATTTTATAAATTCATGATAAAAACGAATGCAAAAAACAAACGAACGCGAAATAGAGATATTAATAAAATCAGGAGACAGGAGAGAGAGTAAATCGTTTTGAAAAATTACCGTTCTCACGTAAGCATATTATAAATGCGTCTTGTAATAATGTGTATCGACGCCGGGTCGAGATTACGATGCGTATGGTACATAACATAATAATATTATAAAGTACGTTGTATGAAAACGAACGCGGTGGAAATATTTTGTTGTTTTTTCTACTTTATCCCGTTCTCTCCCCTTTATCCGTTCTCTCTACATTTTATAATCGTACACGCATTTATAATACGTTCTTCCGCCAGTCAAGTCCACCTAATTATTTATACGCGCGCGCATATATTTATTATAAATTATAATATATATATAATTATATAATATTATACATACGAGTATGAGTTATACACTCGACCAACGAAATATTATTATTATTATTATTATTATTATTATTATTATTATTATCATCATTATTATCATTATTATTAAACAACACGCAGACCGACTCGTTACGGCGGCGGCGCGAACTGGTTCGGGAGATGAAAATATAATAACGATGGTAAGAAAACAACGGGCCGCCGCGCGCCGCAGCCGCAGCGTCGGGAGAGAGTCATCGCGCGTCGAACGCGAGCGCGGCCCGGCGCGATGGGTCGAAGGCGAACCGGTCGTCCCGCACGCAGCCCGTCCACACTCCGATCGCCTGTGAACACTCGGTCCCCTTCCTCTCACGTTTCGTTCGTCACTCGCCCCTCGTTCGCTCCGTCCGTCGGCCGTACGCGTTTTAATAACATTACCTGTGCGCACAATGCACGCCGCGGTAAACGGATTACTTCTCTATTATTAACTTCGCCCCCCGGGGGCATCGTCGAAGAAAATAAAGACATCAACACGAATCCGGACGTGCGGGCGTCACATAATGGGTTATCCCGATAACCGGTTTGGCCGGTCGGCCGGAGCCGCGTTCGCGCGCGCGCGCGCTCGCCACCCGTTCGATCCACTCCGCCACGTCTCGTAACCGCGACGGTCCGACGCCGCCGGATTCTGTGTGACGGAGATTTTTTTTTTTGCTTCTCCTCCGCACACGATAATAACAACAATAACAAAATTTATAACATTATTATTGTTATAATAATATCGTACTCTTTCACCGGCACGAAAACAATATTATATTATTATAATCGTATTCTTTTTTTTTTGTTTACTTTATACACAATATAACACTAATAAACGGACGAACCGTAACGTTAAGCGTTATACCACGGTTACGGTTACATCTACCCGGGTGTATTTTAATTTTTAATACAGGCATCGGGTAATTTTTATTGATTTTATAAAAATTTTAATCGCGACTTAGGGATAATAATAATTATGTAATAACTAATAACATAATGTTATATACTATCGCGGCATATTACATACGTATTACGTAGGTATTATTATATTATAAATTTATAACGATAACGACGGAAATAAAAATCCACCTCCGATGAAGTTTTATATCTAATATAAAATTTGAACATATATGTAATTTGAAATGACGTTCAAAAGAAAATTTTCCATTTCGAAAGACGCGTAAAAAAAATTATCATTTTAAAATTTTTATACGACTTGTCGTTGAGTTTATTCGATACCCGAAAATGTTAATTTAATTTTTAAAAATTTTTTTTTTATTATTTATATCGATAACATAGATAAGATTCATAAGATCCTAATATATATAAAAAATAAAGCCAGATAATTTTTGCCAGTTTTGGGTAGTTTTTTCTATATATTATATTAGGTAGGTATATATATAACCTACCTTATTTTTACGAATCTTGACAAATGACCTCATAATTAGGTATAATAATAATAAAAAAATTATTAATTACTGATGTAATTTTGAATTTTCTATGGTTTATGTCGAGAACTATCCACGCGCACCCAAGTAAAATTTTTGATACCAGCAAAGAAATAACGGAGTTGACAGATTGGACGGATGAGGTGAATAATATTGTGAATTAAAATGTTTATGAAATGATTCAGCACAACAATTAGTAGTTCGGGGTGCCTCAGAAGGAGTTCAGCTCAAATTGATAGTGAAAATTTACATCCTTCAATAATATATAATAATTATTTAAATAATGTAATATATAATCAAAAATTCTGATTCACGTAATGAATTAAAATTTTAAATTAAAGTTACATTTTGATCGTTAAAAAAGCGTCTTCGACTTTATTCGACGGTGAACATGGTAATGCAAAAAATATTATTAACCATTTAGCGATGACAAAAAACTAATTATTATAATATATATTTTTTTTTAAAAAAAATCTGGAATAAAAAAATACGCACAAGTACTGTTTTAAAAATTTTCTAGTTTAGAAAATTAGCACGTATATTTTTAAATTTGATACTTTAAACAGTTCAAACAGTTATAAAACCTTCATGGAAACTATACGAAAGATACATTTGAATATGGACCTGATTTTGATTCAATGACAGAATTATTATATTTTATATCCCTGTACATGTCATTTTTGACACCAAAATAACAAAATGGTTTTCTGTTATTCCAACAATAATAATTATTTATTAATAAAATTCGATTTAATTTTTTGATAAATCATGATTTTAAGATAAATGCATATCAACAAAAACGCGAGCAGATTATGGTACAAAATATTTGATTACGTACAATCTTACGAAATCATAACTTTCATACTCCTAACATTCTTAAATGTATGCAATTTATATTCTTATTATTAATCTAGTCTACTATCTAGTCTTAAATGTAAGAAAAATAAAATATGGAAATATATTTTAATTAAAAATATCGGATAATATATGTAATAAAAATTGATTTGGTTACTTATGAATAAAATTATCAAAATTTTTTGGAATTTATATGTTTGATAATATTCAAGTGTACGAGTCATACTCTCATCCTATATAATAATAAACGATCAATAACAATTTCGTAATCCGATATCGTACATAAACGCGACCTAGGTATTATAATATAATTTTTCGTATAATTCGTTGTAATAGAAATTATAATTTACACATAAGATAAGATAAGATAATAAGATAAACAAAATTTTTAAAAAAAATTTTAAATTTAAATTTGTCAAATAAAATAATTGGCACATTTTTCGTACCGAAAAGATTTAAAATTTATGTACGAAATATAACTTTCAAGAGTACAAAACATATAATAATATTACATTACGAAAAATAAAGTCAAAATAAATTAATAGCCCGCGATGTAACTTAGCGTTGTTTATCGACGATTACCGGTTTAAGAGACTGGCAAATTTATTGTCGACTTTACTGAAAAGATATAATAAATTTATACATTATTTTATAATAGTATTTGTAATTCGTGTGTAAACATATAATTATGTCAACGCGTACACATTTTGCGGTACATGGGTAAATTTATGATTATAAATTTTAAAATATCAAATGAAACGCGTTTTACCGTTATTTTATTACAATATGTGAATGAACAAAAACATTATTTTCTTCAATTATCAAAAAGAAAGCGGAATTATTACTTCACCAATATTTTAACTATATATAACTAATTTTGAGGAAATCAATCGATGACATACACTGATATGTTACACTCGTATAATAAAAATTGAATATAATATATTTTATGTAAATATTTTCCTTAATAATCATACTTGCGATAAAGAAAAGAAAGAAAGAAAGAAAAGTTTTTTATTATTACTTTTGTTTTTGGGAAAAAAAACTATTTTAAAATAATATTATGTCATAATATATTACTCTTGTGAAATTAGGAGTACGTGCAATCATGTTAGCCTTAGTAGTCAACATTTTGACACATCTAACAAATTTTTTATTAGCGTGTTAGATATTGTAAGATAATTTTTAAAATTTGTTAGTAAATTGTTAGATTTTATTTTTGTAAATATGAGCGTTTTCAGTTCGCGTTGATCTCAAACAAAAGTTTGTGAGAACTTAACAGATAAAATATTTTTATATACGCAGCATAGCATTTTTAATAAAAACACATAAGTCATCTAACATTATCTAGAAGTGTTTACACGAAAAATGAAAGGTCTAACAAATGTGTGTGCTGCTAACGTGAAGATAGCAGTACAGACTGAAGATTTCTCTAACCGCGAATAAAAGCTCTAACAAATTAAAAAAATTATCCAACGGTGTCTAACAAACTAATTACAAATTTGTTAGATATGTCAAAATTTTGACTGCTAACATTGTGCTTAGAATTTCACAAGAGTTAATATATTCGTATACTATACAATATTATCACTTTGTGAAAAGGTATATAAATATAGTTATTGAATTAGACGGATTATTTATTGAATTCGACAATCCTTGAAATTAATTTAGTGTACAACACACTAAAAGTTATGAAAAATTTGACTTAAGTAAAATCTGGGCAGTTTACGAATTTAAAATACTTTCTTATTACAATAATAACCTTTTTTATGCGACACATATTTTATTATTAGAAATTAAATATTATTTAATTAAATAAATCAATTTAATATTTATACAATATAAGATATAACACATAATATGATAATATAATTATTTAATCCAATAAAAATAATTAAATCGAGTACACTTTAAATGCAATATATAATTAGTTATTAATAAAAATATCATTACTTATAATTATTATGTATTGAATTATGAATTACTATTCCTCTCAACAATGTCGTTTATTTTTTTTTTATTTTATAGAAAATGTAAGATGTTCTTATATTTCATTGAGTCCCGTTCGGATTTTTTCCTATAATAATGTCGTTAAAAAAATTATTTTACCAAAATATAAAAATGTACTCGTATAAGAATTTATTATTTATTTTAGTATACTACAATTACACCGATTTTAACATAATATTCTAAAATCTAATATTTGGATGTAGTTTATAGTAGTTTTAGTATAATAATGCACATTTTTCCTTAATTAAATAAGTAATAATTATATTATTAAAATTCAATTATATGATAATTACAATGGATTTTTTAATGGGCTTAAATACTTCGTGCAGAATTCATTGAAATTCGATATTTTTAACTATACGTACACACGACTATATAAACAGTTATAAAACAATTTAGTGAGTTAATATTATAATAATTGACGATGATCAATTTATAATGACTCGAGATTTATAATTTTATATATTTTTCAAACTAGAAGAATTTAAATAAATAAAAACCCAAATCCACAAAAAAAATTTACTTTTATTTTAAGCAAATACGTATTTCGCTAACAAAGTTGCCATCATCAGTGCAAAACACATACTTTGATGATGGCAACTTTGTTACCGAAATACATATTTGCTTAAAATAATAGTAAATTTTTTTTGTGGATTTGGGTTTTATTTATTTAAATATATTATCCACAAGTCAATACTTAAACTATAAATAGAAGAATTTATTAAAATAAGAGATGATATTATGTAGATACGTTAATGTGATTGGAATGAAAGAATGTTAAAATGAGATTATAGTCAGTAGTACTTCAGTAGTCACTATAGCGCGATCTAGATTTCTCTCACTATTAGTAAAACTATTGAAAGTACCGCGGTTAGAATGATAGAAATATGAAATTTCTAATAGAAAACCACGAATTTATCGCAAGTATGATTATACTTAGATAATCAAACTAAAAATTGATTAAAAATTGAAAACTATTGAAATAATTTTAAAATGAGATTATAGTCACTCTAGCGCGATCTAGTTTTCTCTTACTATTAGTAAAACTAAAGCAAATTGAAAGTACAGCGGTTAGAAAGAGAAAAATATGAAATTTCTAATAGAAAACCACGAATTTATCGCAAGTATGATTATTAAGGAAAATATTTACATAAAATATATTATATTTAATTTTTATTACACGAGTGTAACATATCAGTGTATGTCATCGATTGATTTCCTCAAAATTAGTTAAATATAGTTAAAATATTGGTCAAGTAATAATTCCGCTTTCTTTTTGATAATTGAAGAAAATAATGTTTTTGTTTTTAAAATTAATAATCATAACCACTGTGATTAAGCATCTTAATTATCATTTATTAAGGGCGTTGGATACACACAGTATTAAAGGAGTATTATATAGGCAATTTTTGGTTCAATTTTATTTTTAATGTGCTTTGTGTTAGTAATAAACGATTATTAGTGTGAGTGAGCATTATCATCATTATCATTATCATTATATTCATACAAAGAGATAATATTATTCTCGCACTCGCATGCACATGTATTTTTATTATTATGAACAAAATATTTATTTTGTTACTTTACATCTATGAAGACGAAAAAGCTAGACAAAATTTCACATATTAAAAAAAAAAAGTTTTCTGATCTGTAAAAAGTAATAAATTTATTGATTTGTTTACTATGTTTTCTAGGAAGTAAATTTCTGATATAAACATTTATTCCCATCAAAAATTTGAAATTATATTTAAGTAATTTTAAAAATTTAAAGTATGTTTTTAAATTATTTATAATCAAAATATAAAATTTCTGTTTCCTAAAAGTCATAGAAGAGTAATCAACGATTTTAAATTTGTTTACAAAATTGTAATTGGAATATTATAAGTATCTTTAATTTTGTCTGGCTTATTGGTCTAAAATGACTAAAACATAAGGTGGTATCCAACGCCCTTAAAAAAAAATGTAATATTTTTCATTATACATTAAAAGATATTTTATACGATCCTTGAATCTCATAATTATAATAAAACACTTACAGTAACGATATTAGTATTGCCTATTAGTAAAATTTAAAGGCGACACTATATTTTTATTTTATACATTTTTATTAATTATATTAATAAAAATAACATATAAAAGTTAATAAATATAAAGAATTTATATAAATCCTACACTTTTGCTTTTACTAATTAGTTATTACTGGTCAGTGACAAAATGGCGATCCAAATATTCAATGATCACATTGAGTATGTATAATAGAATTATAGAAGTAATAATATGTAGTTTACCAATTTAATAATTATATTGCAATATAATAATGTGCTGCGTACGAATATAATATATTTATTACTCCTAACTCATTATGTTTATGGCATTAATTTATGATAAATATTTATATCTTTAATATCATAGCTAAAAAGTAGAAATATTTTTTTTCTTTTCATAAATTATTTCATTTAGTAATTTAATTTAAGATTCTGAACGAAGCAAAAAATGTATTAGTTTACAATGATGTGCTTCTTTTTCTTATGTTTTTATGTCTGTATTACCCAAAATAATGCTCCGATTTCACCAATAGCATATGTTTCCGGTAGGAATTTCTCAAAATTGCCCCTAAGCGGTAGAAAAAATGACGAAAAAACGGCATTTTTCACGAAAATCGAAATTTCGACGAATTCGATTTCAATGTTTGACGATAACTAAAGAAATTTTGAAGTTAGAGACTTGATAATTTTATTGGGTGTTCAAATAGGAACTATATATATGTAGTAAAATTTTGGAACCGATACGTTAATTTTTTTTACAAAATATAGGACTTTGTATATTTCGTAAAATTATCGTTTTTATGTATTATATTATAATGTTTGATAAAATTGGAAATTTTTGGTATTAAGGTCTGAAAATTTTACTGTAGTATGTCTATATATTACTTAATATTATATTAAAATATTAGAAATATCTCTAGTCTCAATTTTTTTTTATTGCTGTTTAAAGTTGAAATATTTAGTTTTAAATAAAACTTTAATCTATGTATATTTATAGATTACTTTAAAGTATCTTTTTTGTTTTTATGTATGAAGACACTTTTTCGACTCGAAATAATGTTCCGATTTTCACGAATAGCAAACGTTTCCGGTTGGAAAGTGGATGTCGTTGGTACTTTATTTAGGTCATATTTCGAATTTCCCAAAATTGACCCTATGCGTTAGAAAAAACGACGGAAAAACAGCAATATATTAATCAGTACCTACATTATCTGACCGAAATTCGCTCAGAATCATTTTTTCGAATGCAATGGGTTTATCATTGCATTCAAATTCTAATTAAAATTGAACACTATGATTTGCATGGCTATATCCCTGTAGCAGGAGTATCCCTCCTTTTTTAAAATTTATAAAGACGTTTTCATACAATCTTAAAATGCTTTAAACGATTACCAATTTATGATAAAAAAAATTTTCTATGTGATTTATAATTCAGTTTTTTATTTTTTTTTTTTACAGTGAAGGCTAATTTATATATTATTGATTATATGTTTAGGTAAAACGTTAAAATGTATATTATTTGTTACGTATCGAACTGTATATCGAAGGTGACAAGATGTCATTTGTTATTTGAAAATAATGACGTCTTTGAACTTTTAAAGTGTCAGTGTGGATATTTTTGTTTGGTGTAATATTATTAAACAACTTCAATTCGAATAGATGGAGTATAGCTGAAGAGCCAAGAGCGTATCACAGCATGTCTTTTCTCACGCTAAAAATTAAAATGTGTGGCGATATAATTTTAATACATTAAAATAGATATTATGTTTATCGACGAATCAATAGTTTGTCTGACGTAAGTTATGGTAGTAGTCATTAAAAATTGACATTTAATAAAATTAATTATCTCCAACATTTAGTCAATCGCTTACAACACCGACATCATAATAATATTAAATTTTTATATTTTATTACATAACAATTCCATATGGGCTTAGGGGATAGGCAATTATACGTACACACCTGTTAATGAAGTCCCCCTGATGTAGCGATAAAAAAGCGGACGCGATGTTACTACCCGTATCGTGTCCAAAAATATTATTATAATAATTATGACTTTGTAAAAAGAACATACTCGTAAATTGTCGAGGAATACGTACGATAAATGGTCAACGAAATAAATCATTCTTGTCCGATTAATAATTCATTATTAATAGATTAATCTGTCTTTGTCAATCAGACAGTATATTTTTATACACGAATAATATTATTGTTCCCATATGTTTGGTATCGTACCATAAAAATATAATAATAATAATAATAATAATAATAATAATAATAATAATAATAATAATACGTACAACGTTAAGTAGCTATCAGCTATAATATTCTTTATTTATTACGTTATGTGTTTCAGACTTGGAGTTGTTTTGAAAGTAGCATATAAACGATGATTTTATCTGCAGAGGAATTCAATAAATGTTTAGAACGTTCGGTAATTTGTAAATAGCTATTCGTATAAATGACTCTTAATTGCCGCGGGGGGTGTCCCACCCGAAATCTCGTCTTGCGCACACTGATTGTGTTAACCTGCTATTAATTTTATATGACTTGTCGTTTAACTGCAAGTATTTTTGCCATTTATCAATTCTTATAAATCTATTAAATCGACGTATTGTGTTATAATTATTGTTAAAACTTAAACATAAAAAAAACCATATTATAACGGAGGGAAATTATATTAGATCTTTCCTTAAATATTTGAAACAAACAAACGCACGGAATAGCAAAATGTCCAGATGGTAAGACTTTGGTACAAATAAGTAAAAGATTCGGACTTATACCTTTATAATTCACTGTATAACATAATACGAGTATAATATGATTTTTTCGGCAAATGACCATTATAATATTTTAAGAAATATATGTATATATTTTTTTCCGTCTTCAATTTAATTCGTATCTCACCAATATATTGACTGTAGTACGTGATTCTATAGCATGGAAATTAGTAGTTTTTCATGAGTCATGATTAGGTAAATAACAGGTCGAAAACAAGAATTTTTCGATGCCATGATTTGCTTTGGAAACCATAATATTATTATTTTTAACACGAGAAGCAATTTCTAACGCATTATACCACTTATATTCTTCAATTATGGTCAATCATTAAATTCAAATACATGAGGGCGTTGGATATCACCATGTATTTTGGTCACTTCAGATTTAGACCAATAAGCCAGACAAAATTAAATATACTTATAATATAAATATAATAATCCAATTACGACTGTGTCAAAAAAAGAAAAAACTGAAAATCGTTGATTACTCTTCTATGACTTCTAAGAAGCAGAAATTAAATATTTTTATTAAAATTACTAAAATTTAATTTCCAATTTTTATCGGTAATAAATAATTAAGTATATCAAAAATTTACTTCTTAGAAAACAAACAAATCATTAATTTATTACATTTAACAGAATAAAAATCAAATTTTTTTTTTAATATGTCAAATTTTATCTAGATTTTTGGTCTTCATAGATGTAAAGTAACTAACAAAATAAATATTTAGTTTGTAACTTATGCAAATCATATAATTATGACAAAGTATGAGTCCTACGATATTTATTTAAATAGCTTTTTTATTTTTAACTACTTCAACTCTCTCTCTCTCTCTCTCTCTCACCTCTAAAATTGGCACTGTTCGAAAATGATTTTTGTGGACACGACCAAAAGGAAACTAAAGAATTTCAATGAATAATAATAAAAAAAAAAAAAAAACAGAGGGATGACATTTTGCTCATTGGGTAAATAAATATATCGTATTTCATGCAATTTATTATAGTAATAGACTTATTAACTAAACTCGTATTTTCAATTTTAAATGACATTGAATAATGGAACAAAACGTATTTTTGTTATAGTATAGGTAATGAAAATAAATTAAAAATAATTTTCACATTGTTTGTAACATTGGAAATTCTGTCTACGTAAGCATTTTAACTTCATAAGATGTTTACAATTTTATCTATTATGTTTTAATTTTTAAATAATATTCAGTTACTTAAATTGTTAATATATTTATATTTAATTAAATCTAATTTGTTGTTTTAGGTAATAGACTTATAATAGAGCTAATAGAGCTAATAGAGCTAGTTTCAAGTTCAATAATTTTTTTTTCTACGTATAAATAAATGGCTTTAACAAATTTTACGAATGTTATGATTGTTACAGATAATTATTCTTTAAATAAATTAAACTTATGTTTAACTAAGATTAGTAGTTATTTTTTATATCGTATAATTATAATGTATAACACATGGTATACAATTTTTTTTTATGGCATGTTAAATGTTACAAGGTAATTGTTTTTTTTTTTTTTTTTTTTTGGCAATGATGATTTTTTCCTACAAGTACAACATGAATATTAATTATTTACAAATAAATTCTTATAATAATTTGATTTATATAATTTGTTCATGATTTTAACCTATATATACTATATACAAATAATTTTAATAGGTTTTGTAATTAATTTGTTATTTTATTAATAATGTTATGTTAAATGTAAATATAATATTGAAATATAATATTTTTATACTAAATAAGAGATATTTTAATATTAAATTTTGACCTAATAATAATTTAATTTAATTTTTGGATTTTGTTTTTGCTTAATTTAAAAATCGAGTAGAATATAAAACATACCTATTTCATAATTATTTTAAATTATGTTTTCTATTGCTTTCAGTCAATTCCAGTATTAATTATAAATATAAAATTGTAAAATATTTGAATTTAAATTCACCATTAATTCAATATTTAAATTAGTTAATTACAAAAAAAAAAATACTTAAAAACAATGCGTACTTTTAATTTGATAACTACATAATTAAAATAAACATGTATATATTTTTATATTGAGGTATTTTATAATTGGCAAGCATTTTATTCGTATAACCTGCCATAAAAAAAAAAAAAAAATGATTAACTTAAATATAGGTAATATTATTGTGTTAAAAATTTATAATATTCTCAGAATTATAAAATTCCATATTATACCTAATAAATTATTATATACTTGTAACTTTGTAAGCTAATGTAATATTCGTTGGCATGAGAACTAAAAATTATGAAATATATACGAGTATAACAGTATTTAATAATACCTAATATTGTATGTATAATTATGAATTAATAATAGTAAATTGATAAATAAATTGTTATTGCTATTAACTGATTTGTAATTTCGACGAATTCGATTTCAATATTTCACGATAACTCAGGTAATTTCGAACTTAGAGTTAGAGACTTGAAAATTTTATTGGGTGTTCACATAGGTACCTCTATATATGTATATGTGATAAAATTTTGGAACTGTTACATTAATTTTTCTACAAAATTTAGAACTATGAATTTTTCCTAAAATTCTCGTTTTTATGTATATAATGTTTGATAAAATTGGCAATTTTGGATTTTAAGATCTGAAAAGTTTACTGAAGTATACTCACGTATTACTTAACATGGTATCAAAATTTTAGAAAAATGCCAAATTTAAATTTTTTATAGCTGTTTAAAGTTGAAATTTTTGGTGTAATCTAAAATTTAAGAATACATATCGATATAAGTATTCTTTTTATTATTTCTCAATACTTTTATAATAATGATAAATAAAAAAAGAAACAAAATTTTTTGAAAAATTCTGAAAATGGTATTGAAGCATACCTATTAGTTAACGTAGTTCCAAAATATTAGAAAAATATCAATTATAAATATTTTTTTATAGGTTTTAAAAGTTGAAATTTGAGTAAAATCAATATATTGTAAAGTATTTATATAGATTCTTCTTATTATATTTCAATATTTTACAACAATGTTAAATAAAAATGACAAAAAATTTTAAAAATTTTATTGAAGTACATTTTACTTAAGTTCCAATTAATTGTGAATATAGAATATTACATTAACGATTTTTTTCTTGTAGCTGTTTAAAGTATAAAAATTAAGGGAAGGTGTACTGTCAGATTTGAGTATTTAGGTGACTCATTTAGGAGTTTAATGATAAATTATTTATACTGAACGTAGAAATTAATAAATGTAGAAATTTTAATCAATACATATATAATAACCTGTATATTATCTGTTGAACTTCGCTGAAAATCGTTTTCACGAATGTAATGATTTATCATTGCATTCAAATGTTAATCAAAATTCAACACTATTCTCTTTACACCTGTATCTCTTCCACGCCAGTATTCCTTCCCTTGTTTTTTTAAGTTTACTCGTTAATAATAAAAGTTTGAAAATTTAAACAAAATATATACAAATATTATACGATGAAGAATAACGGTAGATATATGCATAATTATTATAATTTAGTCGTCGTAAAGAAACTATTTTTTATATAAAATAATATAACGGTTTCGTATATATAGGTACGCTTTATTATGGTGTTACGTTTTTTACTCGTAGATTCTACGGAATTATTAGAAATCCGCTTTAAAATTTAATTTCTAACGCTGCGAAATAATTTAAAGAATTCGCATTAGCATACACATATAAACTATAACATAATATGCAAAAATCACTATTATAGGCGCAACTAGAATTTTAATTTTGGGTGGGTGGAGGGGTTCGAGCATAAATTATTATTTATTTAAATTATTACATATAACTTTATCTAAAATTATAAATATTAATTAAATTTGGGGTATACAACTTGGGGAGCTGAAATTATTTTTAGGGACCAAACCCCCATTGTAGTCACATAGTTACGACTTACGACTAAGAAATCCAGACAAACATTTAATATCATAATATAGGTTTATAATATTTTTGTGAACCCTCAATATTATAAAAAATATATTATTAAAAACGAACGAATGTAGTTCATGGAATTATGTGTAGAGTATTAACGATATAATATTATTCTAAGTATATAAATATATAATATATAATATGCATTATGTATACGAATTATAAAATTTAATAGTTTTGATATCGTTAGGTACTTAGGTATGAAGATAATAAATAAAATTGAGTATTTGTGTTTATTTCTATAATTTTTTATTAAAAACCAAAATCACAAAATTGATACTTATTAATCGTATACTTATTTAAGGATCTGCCTGGGCATCCACACTGACCTGATGGCCCAGGCAGGAATTTTTTCTGGGGCCCAATATTTTTAAAAAGAAGATCTATTAGTGCTGTGGAAGAGATACAGGTGTGAAGAGGATAGTGTTGAATTTTGATTAAAATTTGAATTTAACAATAAATTATCATATTCGAAAAAACGATTAGTCAGATACTATTATACTAATAATAATATACTGTTAGGTATTAATTATAAATTATTATTGATTAAAATTTTCACATATTTACTAAAAATTTAAAACACATACCAATACTCACTTAAATTTAGATTACAACGTAAGACGTCCGAAATTTTGTCAGATATATTAAGTAGTAAGTACATAGATGTATAAAAACCCAATTACATTTTCTAGTCTATAAGTTCTATATAAATAACCCTAAAATCTCTAAATAATTGCCCACAATTGACAGAACTTCGCTCAATATTGTTTTCTCGAATGTGAGATGGTTTATCATTAAATTTTAATTTTAATTTTAATCAAAATTCTACACTACCTTTTTCACATCTGTATTTTTTCCATAGCAATATCAGTTCTTATTTTTATACTTAAACAGCTATTTAAAACAAAAAAGTAATTGCAACATACATATATAAAATAATTTTGAACCTAGTTAAGCTATTTGAGATTCAATAAATTTTTCAGACCTTAAAACTTAAAATTGTCAATTTCATCAAACATTATACAGAAAAAAACTAAAATGTTATGAGATATTTAAAATGAAATACATTATCTGGAATTTCATTGATAACTATTAGCTTGTAAAAATGTAAATCACAATATGTTTTAAAATCCAACCAGCCAAAGTTTTATAAATAATTATATAGTATATATAGTACATAATTCGTTTTTGTTTGTTTGTACCGTCAACATTACGTTATTACCAATTACCTACATAATTTGTACTTTGTACACCTAAATTATTGTTGTTTTTCTTGTCGTATACAAATTTATATTATATTTTGTTTTTTGACTAAAAAATAGTAAAGAAATCTAACTCAAAATATTACACTACGATTATATTTTAATTAAATATTAAATATAATATAATTTTTTTAGTAGGGATTTATTCAAATATGCTGTATTTTGGTTTTGGGGTAACAAAGTATAAGGTCTCAGGAACTATAGTACGGCAAGGGTCCAGGGAGGAATCACTGCCCTCCTGTCGTGGCCCTGACGTATTTTAACAACAATGTTGTGTCCAGTAGCGTAGCGTGAAGTTCGGTGGCCCTAGGTCCCTAAAATCCTGAAATCGAGGCCCTTCTCAAAAATATTAATACATTCATTATTAATCAATGAACATAATATTAAATTTTATTGTTTAATATAAATATAATTATATAGTATATACTAACTAGTTTATTACACGTAATACAGATAACATAACAATTTTACAAAATAAATATTTATATATTAAAATTTACTTTTCGTGCCTACTTTTGTGCAAAATTTTCGATAACTTCATCAACATTCAATTGTCGTGCACGTTTATTTTCAATGGAAATTATTATTGATAGTCCACTTAGACGATTTTCTGTCATCGTACTGCCGTAAATAGTTTTTTATTATTTTAAGTTTCGAGAAAGATCTCTCAGTAGTTGAAACTATTATTGGCAATGTTAAATATAAAATAAAAGCAGTGCATATACATGGATATGTTGTTGTAAGAGGAGAATGTTCAATTAATAACAGTTCCGCTTTATCTCTTGTGGTTTTGGACTTAGTTAATAGTATGTCTTTAAAACACGACCTGAATGATAGTATTTGGTGTACAATTCTGGTGAAATATCTTGGTCATATTTCTTTTGTAATGTGTTGTTATGTGCAGTATTAATTTATAATTATTTATTAATTATTTATATTTAAATTTTTTTTTTTTTTTTTTTTTATCGTAATTTACAGTACCTATACAAAACTACTGTTAGTTCGCCAAGTCTCTTTGCATTATGCCTATAGGGCATGATAAAATCACGGGGCCCGGTATTTTCCGATATGGGCTTGGGCCCTAGGGCCAGGGCCCCGGTGGCCCCGGCCTAGATACGCCACTGGTTGTGTCATCTTCGGGACATACCAAGCATTGGAGATTGTATACTTATAATTTATAAGTTATAACCCTGGTCTATGATGTATGTTCTAATTATATTGTATAATGTTTAATTGTTTTGTTTTCCGAAAATAATAACCGATATAATATTAATCAATCAGATATTGTAAGAGATTAGGTGTCCAAAACAACAACAAGTAACGGTTATAAAAGAGAGTAATGCAGAAAGGATCCAGAGTATTGACAGCTACAGACCATCATTGATAGCTGATCATACTCGTAGACAACCATGAGACGAAAGCCGGCACGATATTTACGACCAGAAATTATATATAATTATATTTGATTATGAATGTGTAAAATTAGAATTTATAAAACATCCATTTTAATTTGAGACATTTTAATTTGAAAAAGTGTCGATAGGACATTGGTACGCGACAATATATACATATATATTATTGTTGTTATATACGAGTATTAGTATATACGTTGAAAAATGATTTCGTTGCAGACATGATATTATACAGAAAAATTGCGCTGACATATTATAAATCTATTGGTCGTGCGCGAACATTTATACGAATACAAATTGGTTTTTAGTGAAATAAAACCGAAATGTGCAAATATATTTAAATTAATATAAAATACGTATACATGAAATAGACACCGGGACAAATTGACTCCCGCGTGTTACTGTCGAATCGGGTTGAATTCGGATTAAAAAAAAAAAAAAAAAAAAAAAAAAAATGATAAAAATATAATATAAGAACGTATATTATTGTTATTATTTTTTGTATACTGCGCAAGATCCATTGAGCCGTTTGCAATCGGTTTGAAAAATCGTTTCGTCGCGGTATTTTAGCGATGTTACGTACAGTCCGTCAGCCGGATGATGTGATAATGATAAACGATATGACGTTAAAAAGGAAACGTTTGTTCCCCGTCTTGCATATAGACGTAACATTGTATTCTATACTCGAAAGGTCAAAAGTTGTTAATCTAGGCAGGGATACTTATTAATAATTACGTATAATTATGTAAATATAATATGATCGGGGTTCGGGAACGTGTGTATAATACAATTATTTCCAAAAGGAAATTTAAATTTTAAGAACACAATTAAAAATTAGGTATTTAAAAAAAATTATCACTCGTTTGATCGCGTAATATAATAATAATAATATGATTGTCTCACATTGTATACGTATACGAATTATAATTTTTTTTATATTTTAAATTTTTAACGTATATGGCGTATATGAGTTAAGTCGATTTTCATCGTTAATATATAAACAAGATTACCTTCGAGATTATTTGAAAATTCCGTCGATTAATATTATAATAGTGCGCGTATTCGTATTATTATTATTATTATATTTACGAACGTGTCGCAGGCGAAAAAAAAAATTCTATTGTTTTTCGTAAAAAATTACATACCCATCGTAATAATTAAGGCTATGGAATCCATTCCATGATTTCAATCATTCTAACCTCCGCGCAGAGGTTTGTATTATTATAATATTTATTAATTACCATAATAATATTATTATTATTATTATTCGCACGTCG
The DNA here is from genome assembly GCA_021307375.1 of Tetraneura akinire. Taxonomy (NCBI): domain Eukaryota; kingdom Metazoa; phylum Arthropoda; class Insecta; order Hemiptera; family Aphididae; genus Tetraneura; species Tetraneura akinire. The sequence continues at coordinate 5,708,768 of JAIUCT010000016.1, read as the reverse complement.
TTTCGCGCGTTCCCCGATACGATTTTGTAATAATTTACTCGTATATTATTATAATGTCGCGGCCATATTGCGTATATTAAATTGTCGTAAAAAGATATTATTATACGTACTTCATATTATATTGTTACTTGTGTATATATTATATTATAATAATATATCGTCGTTTGTATTCTTCGCCAGCGGACACGGTCGGTTAAAATAAATAACAGAACTATAATATAAATTTTGCATGTGTGTGTTTTTCAATATAACATAATATCGTATCGTGTGTAATGTAATTTACACGAGAGGAGAAGAGTAGGTACATATTATCATTATTATAATGTGATAATGATAATAATATTTTAACGACGACGATACAACAAACGAAATATTATCGTATTATTACGGGCGAGTACGTGCGTGTATAACGTATATAGGTATTATTACATTGTACATAGACATAGTATAGGTACACCCGATATTAAAATATTATAATATTATATTATAGCGTCGGGCAACACCCAGCGGACGAGCGAGCGACTCTATGGCGCGGGCTATACGTGTGATGATCGCAGGAGCAACGTCCTTCGGCGCGGGTCTATCTTCTTTGGTATGCCGTTGTTTACGCGGTCCGTGTATAATGTTATACGACGTGTATTATTACGCGCGTATACAATAACACAACCACGGTCGCGGTCGTAGTATCGTCGTCTCCGTCCTCATTGTGTGTGCGTGATGCGTATTATATATTATATTATATTATTATTATTTTATTTTCCTCCGCGTAATAAAACGTCGGTGGCCACTCGAGGCTGCGTTCCGTCGGCGGACCGTCTGGCACAAGACGTGTAAAACGGGTTTGGCGTGAACGCCGCTGCACCGATTACGTATAGTTGCGCGTGCGCAAAGACGTCTTGTTGCGTCAGGAGACCAGCCGCGTCTATCCGTGGAAACGAGTAAGAACAAGTAAGCGACGCATAAGAAACGCGCGCGCGCGCACCAGAAAGATATCGCCGGGAAATCGACGACCGAAACCGCTGTTGTGTCTTGTACCGCTACCGCAGTGGCTTAGTTCGGCCAGTGTTATTACATCGTTCGTGTGCGTCGTCCTGGTCCGTTCTTACGTTTTTACAATAATTGTTTCTGTTGTTTTTTCTCACGATTTCGCACTCGTTGCGCGTTCGCGTAAATACATCCCAACGGACGAACGGTGAAACGTTTTTACAATATTATTATTTAATTCGTTACGACAATAATAAACTATATAATATAATATTGTTACCTACCTGTTGATTGTTACACGGTGTTTGAAAAGAAAACTATAAAATACGGATTTTCAGTTGTCCGGCGGTGTCGACGGATCCATACAATACTGACGTTTTTCGAACAGGTAAGAAAACAACCCTCTTATTTTATGGGTGTATTTTTAAAAGTCAGGTATATCTACCCCCACGGTCTGTATCAATTAATATTGTAAAACGCGTTATAATCCTATTTCCCGACCGAAAGAAGTCGATAAAAAAATATCTTTTTTTTTTTTCATCTTTATGTTATTGTTTCGTTTTAAAAATTTCAAACAACACGATGTTTCTTTCGTTATCGTGACGAAATTCGTAAATTTTCATATCACGTTATACGTCAATTATAGTATATTTTATCCTTTTATCCTTTTCGTCGTATTATTACGTCATTAATATTATTAGGTATATTCCATTTAAAGTACTATCGACAGTATATAATATTAATTAATAAGTAATCCGAAAAATATGATGGTAATAACTTATTCGTTTAAATATTTTATTTTATTTTTTTTACTTTGAATCGAGATTACTATAATTTATCGCTCATACAATATAATATCTATCTAATGTTTAATGCAAAACTCCTATAATTTTATTATTATCATGGTCAAAGAATCGAAAATAACGATTAAATATAATAATCGTCAAATTATAGTCATTTGTACAATGTAATATAATATTATATTGTTAAACAAATTAACGTTTTGTGCTCAAAAGTTATTTTTATACGTTATACTTTTGATTATTATTATTAATAAACGCGTGTTATGTTTTACAGTCACCGTTACATTACCTTACACGATAGGTTTAATTACAATTTACAATGTTATTATAATGTGTCGTGTGTTGAAATTGCGTTCTGTTGAATCTTACGAGTATAATCGCTGTGTTTATGACAAGGTTAAATAAAATAGGAAAATATGCAATTATTTCAAAACTATATGAACAATCGATATGTCGTGAATCATGATTTACGCAGAATATAAAATCGTGTAATATAAGTAGGTATTTTATAATACATACGAATTTTGTAAAATCATTGTATAATTTGTATACCTACATAGGTACCTAAAACGAAGTACTATTTCAATCGTTATATAAAGTAGATATTTAATAACAGTATCTTGACCGACCGAGTTAACAAGGTCCACGTCCCCAACACCGACCATTGAAAATATATCAGGAATTTTGATCGTGCTAGGTTTGTGTTGGATTGTGTCGTCCATCCCGCCGTTTGTGCTGTAGTTTATAGTTTTCAAGTGTAAGGGATAGCTCGCTGCGCTTACTGGCTCCGCTGACTTACTCAAGCACCATTTCGTGGCACTTATCGTGAGAAAGGGCTACGCTCTAAAAAAATACCAACCTAATACTTGTTTGTGTAACCCTGATAGTGGTATAGATAATCAATGTGACTTAAAATTGAAGTTTCTTTGTAATAACGTAGAAATGGACATGCACAAACGGCGGTTTGGGCTGGCGCAAACCAACACAAACCTAGCACAATCGAAATTCTTGGATTTGATAAAAAAATTTAATGGCATTGTTGTGAATTATATTATATTAATCATATTATCATTTCTGTAAAATAATGAATAAAAGGTACGAAAAATGAAAAATGCAAAAAATGTATTTCAAAACAAGTGATAGGTAATACAAAATATGCATTTATTGGTAATGCTAATCCATTCTTTTTATTTTATCGCAATTTATCCTTAATTCATATTTTATTACTCACGTTGTACCTAACTATCTATTATCTTTATTAATATATTATATTTTATTAATGAATTGTGTTGTATAGGTACTCACGTAGGTAATACTTTATATACACGTTTGAATTATCATTTATCTTGTAAATACTCGTATTTTTTTCAAATTATATTTGTTTTTGAGCACAAACACGTTGTATTAGTACTAGTATTACATATTTTTAGTCAATTCGTAGTATTTCTTAATTTTAAAGTAGTTTGTATAATGGCAGACGTGCCTTTGTCGTGATGATGATACGATATTTTAATACGAGTATATACATCCAAAAATCTAAAATTAAGTTTAAAAATATGTATATAAATATGAAATACCCAATATTAATGTACCTACACAAAAACACAATTAAAAATATGAATCGGGATAAAACTAACAGGTTAGGTACCTATATATTCGTATAATTTATAATTTTATACGTACCTATTTATAGATTACAAAAAATAAAAAAAAATAAAAATATATCAAAACCAAGAACATTGTATAACGCTATAACGTGAAAATATGTTTCATACGGACACGACATAAAATTATAGATTAATTTTTATGTTTCAAACAAATTTGGTACCTACATATTGTTTTTTAATTAGTTTTACGAATGAAAAATGCAAATGTTTCCCATGTCACTTATAGATCATTTCACATACTTATAATTTAAAAATTATAATATAGTATATTATGTATATAAGTGTCCTTATACATATAGGGATATCGTATATAATATATAATTCATGTGATTGTGAGAAGATACTCGTATATCGAAGAGAAAAAGCAGGTTTTCTATAATAAGACTATAAAGATTCTCATAGACTTTCTATGTATACTTGAATACACTACCTATATAATATGTTTTGATTATAGTTGGTACGAATGACGGTAAAGTATTATCGTTTATTTATAATGTGGTTTCGGATGATTCGAAATCGAATAGTTTATTCCGCACGTTGAGTGGTAAAACTTTTTTTTTTATCGATCTGCCCATAACCATTTCTTTTTATGTTATGTGACGCTAGTGAACCTTATATATTTTGTCATATTAAAAAATATTTTTAACACCCGTTAGCGAACAAACTGAAGCAATTATATAATTTGACCACAGTTTATAAAACCGATATGTATATATATATATATATGTAGGTACTTATATACTAAAAATACTTGTATATAAAAAACAACAATACTGTGGTCTGTGAATAACAATATAATAGTATATATATATAACCTATACCATCTGTACTTTTTTATCTCTATATATAGGTACTATTAAATTGTTTCCGCCTACTTTTATCACTTTTTTATATTTATTTCCAGCAATATTGACAGATATTTTTTTGTCTAAAAAATAACTGTTTTTGTTTCTTCATATTGAATATTTCCTTCGGTCGTGTTAAGTACTATAGTCACGTATAGAATATTTTTTAACGTGTGTATTATACGCACGTTTCTATCGTATGAATAATATTTTAAAGACATTTAATATTTTAAAATATTTTAATAAATAAAAAAATAAATAAAAATAAAAATATTTTTATAATGATTATATTAAATTGATATAAATTATAAAATTTCATATTAAATATTAATACATAATTATTTTATGAATTATGATAATAGGTAAATTTGTATCTATATCATATATTTGTAGTTACCCATTAGTTGAAAATAAGATTATACAAAATAAGTGTTAAGTTATAATTTATTAGCTTTATAAATATAAATATTTCAACAATATTATATGTATTTTCACATAATAATTTATCATATTATATTATTTATCCCGTTATTTATGTATACCTAGATTGTATAATAAATATATATGTTATGTATAATATATATATGTATATGTATTTCAGTATTTGTATATGTGCGTTTGTGTAAGAAACAAAAAATTACTTTCATTTATTCATTTTTTCATAATTTTAATCTATATTCTATTATTTGACGGCCTAACAACCAACAAAATTAAACGGATTTCGTTAAACTGTTACAATATATTTAACAATCTACAATCATATATTATAATAGTAATTATTTATTAAAAAAAAATCGTGACGTGCAAATAACCTTAAGCTTACGATCGTATTAAAGAAAACAAAAAAAAATCATGTCATGACCGTGTCTTAACAACTACCTTTTTTTAAGATCAATATATGCATCTAATTTGATTTTCTTTGCCTACAAATAAATATAATAATCACAACAAAGCATACAGCATATTGTATTAATATAATTTTTTATTTGGGTTTGACTGTTATTTTAATGAAAATAATTTCTCAATGACACAATGTATTTATCAATTACTTTATTGTATAAAGTATGTTCATCCTTAAAGCATTAATAAAAAAATTATTAATTTATATATTTATTTTTCATTTAATATTTTACTTGTTGATATGTTTTCATATATAAAATATAAACATAAAATAATTTATTGAACCCAAGAAAATGTATATTTTCCAAAATCTTACTATAGATATACGTATTTAATATAAAGATACGAAATAGGAATGTAAAAATATAATTTTAATAAATATATATTACATATTTGTATTATTACTTATACTGTTTGATTTAGATGATTTAATAATATGTTTTCAATTTAATAATTATACAATAAAACCAGTTTTCAAATGATATTTTTTTATTTTGCTGACTTTATTATTATTCAATAATATAAATTTATTAAATTAAATAATTTTTATTCAAATATGTATGTTAAACGCATTTTAATTGCATACCATAGCATAATTATTTAATTCAGACATCAAATGTAATTAATCGTAACAATGTATACAATATACATATTACATTATAGTAATTACAACATTAGGTACCTGCTATATTTATGATTATTAAAGTTATTTGCATTAGTAATGTAATTGTAGTAAATATGTATTTTATTATTTTAATACTTATGTATATTATAATAAGTAAAATATATAATAAATTATATTTACATTTATAGTTTAAAACGTACTAAAGAATTATTTAATATTTAAATAAAATAAGATAGGTTTATAACTTTCAATACGTAGTTTTCATTTTATACCCATTTCTTTAATATATATATTTAATTTTAAATATTAAAAAAATATTATGTATAGGTAAATTATGTATATAATATTTGTTGTAATATTGTTTTCAAAACAATACACATTATAATATTTATAATTTATGTATGAAAACTATATTTATAATTTGTATATACGTTTCTTAAATTAAATATTCAAAAATAAATTTAGCAAAGTATTATAAAATTTACATTTATATTTGAACTTTTGTTCATTTATTAGTAATTTTTACTAATAATGGTTAATGAATTTGAAAAAATTCATTATTATATTTTTTACGCTTTATTTATTGTTAAACCATATAATAAAACTATAATTGAAATAATAATGATTATAATAATTAAAAGTTAATCCCATATTCTTGTGGTAAAAATCTGCAAAATTTGCGCAGAATTCAAGAAATAAATTCTATAATTTATAATTAAATATACTATATATTGTGCAAATAAATATGTCTTATACCTACATTAAAGAAAACCAAAAGAATATAATATGAAATAATAGGTATAATCTTAATGTATATTCAAATAATGGAAATTTGAAATTGGAATAATTAGGTATTTTAGGTTAATATGGTATAAATCGATTATACAAGGAAGAAAATGTGAATTATTCACTTATAAAAAATTTTAAATGTTTATTTCCCAAATTGTATACAAAATAAAATTTTAACTAAATTCGTAATTTAAATACTTCGTTTTGTTGAGATAGGTAACTTGTTTTTTAAAATACATAGAACCCGTAATAAGAAGTTGAAATTTTCAATGTTTATTGAATGTTTATATATAGTTGTTTTTTATATAATTAATATAATATAATATATAAATGCCCTTGGACATGAGAAGTAGGTCTTTTTTAAGACATCATGCTTATTGCTTTTGTAGGCAGATTTTAAAACCACGATCAATGATGGTTAAGAATATAATGGTATGAAATGATACGTCATATACGTACTATAACGTAATATAACTTCTAAGCATGCAGATGCCAAGAGCTGACCGTTGATCGAACGATATTGTATATTATCTGGTTCATGTTACGGATTTATTTCAATGACGAAGAAGTAAAACCTGTTTTAAAATTGAACATAATTGTATGTTGGTTGACAACAATTACTAAGTACAATAATTTTGATGTATGTATGTGAAAAAATTATTGACATAACCAATAATTTTTTTTTAAAAAAAATTAATATTAAAATAAATATAAATATATTTATTATATTTGTTTACTTCAGTTTGCATTAATTAATTGTATATGTATGTATGTAGCCTTATAAGCAACAACGACTATAAAAATTAAATTATCCAATTTTAAACTATAAACATAAAGTATAACACTATAACCCATTATGGTATTATTATTAACGCATGTAAAATCGGCGAATAGTAATATATTAATATATATATATAGTAAAAAAATGAGATATAATACTCATATAATTTATTCTAATGGTGTGAATATAATATAATATGAAAGTGATATATAGATATAAATAATTCAAATATTTAAGTTTACTGAAATGTGAAAATATTAAGTTTATTTGTATATAATATAATACATATTAAAGTTTATTAATTTTGTTTAAAATATTATATTTTGTAAAGTGATCAAAATTTTATGTTACAAAAATAGAAGGAATTACATATGAATATGTTATTTCAATATATTACTTTTTCTTTATTTTGTAATATAGAATTATTATCACTTTGTATACAAACTAAAAAAAAAAAAAATATATTTTTTAGAATTTTAATTACTTTTTTATTTGATACTACTCGTACGTATATATAATATATCTAGTATAGTAGTATAATAGCATTCCTACATAAATTTCTATATATTCCTATCAGAAAATATTATAAACAATGTACCTATACGTTTAGTTTAAAATTTATTTATAATTTACCCTTTATAATTATACATAATAAACGTATAAAGCTATTTATTTTTATTGTCTAAATCTAAACTATATAATAAATTTAAATTCAATTATTGTTATTATTTTGTGTTATATAAGTTAGTTGCATTAGTTCTACCAAGAAAATATGTAATATCAGTCTGTACTATTATGTATATTGAGTATAATATACTTAATATAGGTATAGATGGAAAATTATGAAATACTGTAAAAAAAGGTAATAATTATTTTTTGATGTACCGCTCGCTGAGTCCTGAGCGCCTACAGTGACTTAAATGCAAGGTAACGGATTCATATCTATTTTTATACGTTATTGTTATAATCCAGTTGCAACTCGCAATAGTATATAATATACAATACATGCATTCAATGTATTATACCTATTTATTTTATAATTGTCACTATCTTTATTATTCACTTAATAATATTTATATACCTATATATTATTGGAAGTCGTGTAAAAACTAAGAAGCCTTTGGGGCGTGGTTGTAGATTTTTCGATTGCCTTATTATGTGTATAACGCTATATGTATATATTATTCTACATAACTTATATGTACTCGTATATTATGCACTCGTGTTGATTTTCATATACCTATATAGATTCTGCGTGGTAACTATATTATATATGACTTATGGGAGTAATGGTGTGCATTATTGCGAAAATTCCAGCTGGTTCATGTCCCAGAAAAATACTATCATCAGTGACGACATAGTATCTACATTCCGTCAGTTATGTATAAGAGATGATTTTTTTTAACACACACGCACATCGCACATATTATATATATATATATATTTAATTGTGAGTACGTGTGGCATTAATGCACACGGTCAATCACAAGTGACCAGGAAAAGATTGGGCTATCGCAATCGTCGGCAACTATAGCGAATATAATATATATATATATAAAATTATTTAATGTTACGAAATAAATAAAGATGCTTTAGGGCAATTTTAAATAATTATGCGTGTTATGTGTCTATATAATATATGTGCACAATAGCGATACAGAAACCATGGTACAACATTTTTTTTTTTTATAAATAAAGGCATATTATAAAAATAAAAATATTTATCTTCATATTTTACACAATATCATCGTTGAAAATTTTACATTGCTTAAAAAATATAATATGTACGTATACTAACTTTACATGTAAAAAACTGATCGAATAATTTATTATTTTGATGACACTACGTGATATAATATTATATAGATAATAGAAAACAGCAAGCGTATCATTTTAATTATTTTAATATGTATAGGTTAGTGCACTAAGAAGGTTGTCAACCTCCTTTGCTGACAAATTTGACGTTCACGTATTACATGTAGAATATAAAAAAGAGGAATATAATTTAAATTCATAACTCCATGCGGGTGCTAGTTTAAATTATTATTTATTTTAAACATTTATTTATATATTATGTATATATTATATTACTGACAATTAATATTATAATACTATAAGAACGTAAACTAAGTAATTTTTTTTAATAAACCAACAAATCCACAAAGGGTGGAAAATTGTAATTATTTACTGAATATATAAATTATATTCTATATAGGTATCATTAAATCATCATTACTCAGTTTATATAATGTGTTTTTAAAAACTCTAAAGAAAATAATAAATTAAATATTATGTGTATTATATTATAAACCGGTACGGTTATGATAGGTAGTATATACTGTCATTAAACATTTCTTTTTAAATATAATATTTATAAGTTATAAGTTTGTTTTAATGATAAATGATGTATATTATAAAAATTAATCGTTTGAAATAATGCAACTTTGTTGATGTCCTTGGGATAATGGTAGGATATTAGGTAGGTTCAATTATCAGAAAAAACGTTAGTCAAAGAAAACTATTCACTTTATAGTCTACAGGTATATAGGTACTTTAAACTTCTATAGCATAGGCCATAGAGTATAATGTTAAATATTATTATTTTTAATAATATATACTTTTTAGATTTTTATTTGATCAGTTTTGAATGTTTTTATACACGTTAAATAAATTACAATTGCAGTTGGTATGTTGTTTACAAAGAAATATTTTTTTTTTTAAATGTTAAACTTTCACCGTTTATTAAAATATTATAAGTGATAATGATTATGTCCGGTTTTACAAGTATCATTCTGATTATTGCCTATCTTGGTTATATAGTTAGAGATTTAAATTGTTGTTGGGAGAAACAGTAAAAAACTATTAAAAATATATGTAATTTTGGGATATTTTAAAATTTTAAGATGTTTCGTGTTATTAATTATTATATTTTTTTGATCCAAAACGACTATTGTATACCTATACCTATACTTATAAAATTGAGTGTAAAATTAAAAAAGTTTGTTTTACGTCATTATTCAAAATATTTTTTTTTATATTTACATTTTATTTTAGAATTTAAACTTGATCAAGCATTAGCAATTAGCTAATACAAAGGATTAAAAATTTGTAATATGTAATAATAAATTTCAATAGTCCTTTTCAAAATTAAATTTTTTTATAATGCATATCTATTATAAAGATAATATATTATATCTGAGACCTAATTTAATATTATATATTGTCTTTGTATATAAACATTTTTAATCTACCTGTTTCATTGTAATTCAATTTTAATTTTACAATTCTATGCTTATTAAATTGTTGTTTTCAATTTCAATTTCAAATTCAAATAGCCATTGGTAAATTATATCTACATTCTTCTTTTAGATACTATATACAGTTTTTTTTATTTATGTAATAAAATCCGTTATACCGTCGGATAAAAAAAAAAATACATGACAAATATTGGTCAATGTTTATGTTGTAACATGATTTGTTTCAGTTAAATCAATTAATATAGATAATAATTATATAAAAATAAAATAAAAGGATTTTTAGTTATTACTTTTTTATACTAATATGAACTTCCTTAAATTAGTTCTATTATAATGTTGGTGTTCATAACTAATGATATTTAACGTGAAGTTACCTATCTGTTCATTAATAATGAGTTTAATGAATTATTACTCATTTTATAAATATGCATATAATGCATATAATGCAAATAAAAATTATTGTTTCACAAAAATACTATGTACAAACAAGTTTCTTATTTGCCGTACAACTGGTTTATAAACGAAGCGATTCCCGGTGTAATTTAATGTTTACTAAATGCGTTATAAATTTATAATCGATATATTGTTTATGTAAAAAAAAAAAAAAAAAAAATCGTATTTAATTCACTTAATTCTTGTATAATTGTCTACATTATTAAACACATTAATAATATTATTTTTTATAGTAGTATATTATATAAATGTGAACACGATCAAACTGCATTATATTATAATGTTAATGAATAATTTAGAAATACAAATTTGTTATAGTTATTTCATAATTGATTGCTAATTATGGTTTTTATCTATTATTTAATATAATATTTGAATGTTATATTATAAATGATTTTTGTTTTATTTTTATTTTTATAGGTGGAATGAAATGGGTTTAAAAATAGTTTAAATTGTACGTTATTTTGTTCATTATGAACTTCAACTCATGGGCATTATTAGCCATAGTGGCTTGTCTGGTGTGTAAAACCACTAGTCATGTGGCTCTCACGTTTCCACCAGCCCGAACATACGACCTCGATTTTCTGGACACAAGCAGAACGCCTGGCCCTTGTGGTATGCCTAAAGGTAAGTTTTTAAATACATAACAATAATACAATATAATAAGGTGATAATTAATTTTAGCCAGAAAAGTTTTACATATAGTTCAGTTGTTGTTTGCAATGTTTCTTTTCAGTCTTTTTGCATTTATATTTATATTTTGTTACTCTATATAAAATATATAATTATATTTTGTATGCAATATCATCATCATAAGCAAACAATAGATACCATTAACCATTGTATCGTTAAGTTATTTTTTTCATCTTATTTTTTTTATGAAATATCATGAAGAGTAATTGTTTAAAAAGCTATCATAACCAAACAAAGTATGGTTTAACTGCTACAAAAATAAATAATTTTATTTCTTAACACCAATATATATACAAAAGGTCCATAATATGTAGCTCTACTAGGCAGATGAGATTTTATTGTCCTATCGGTTGAACGATTGGCCCTGAAGGACACGCATATTATTTGTAAGTTAAATAATAATAACAACATAAGAGTTTATTTTAAAATAATAGTATTATTATAATTATTATATTATAGAAATGATATTAGAATAACATGGTGGATCGAGTAAAACTATTATGCGTTTATTTTGTATTATTTATTATTATTACCTGTAGGTGCATATAATTAATTTAAAACTTGAAAAATATTCATTATTTTAAAATATTTTTAATATTATAGATAAATTTCATTTTTATATACTCATACGTTTTCTTAATATCATAAAATTATCAACTTAATTTTTTAATTTTCGAAAAATGATTCTAAATTTCATTTGTTAGCCTATTTTGAATATTAATTATATAGAAAACAATAGGAATTTAAAAATATCATCATGGTCGAAAAGTCACAAATGTTTGCACTTGAGATTTTTAATTTACAATTTTTGTACGTTTTGAACTATTGTACCTATTTACTCATTGTAGAATGAATGCAATTAATAGAACGAACATAATAACAGTAAACATGACAAAGCAAAATGCTATAAGAAATTAATTTTATATATATATAATATATATATATATATAAATATAAGATAATGATTAGAGTGTATTTCAATCTATACAATATCTATCGAAAATTGAAATATTATTTACAAGTTTTTAATGATTAGGTATTCTACTAAAAATTATAAAATGTGTATACGAATAAAATTCAAATGAAATACTATGAAATACGAGTATAATAAAAGTATAACGTACGTATTGTGCATTATATAATGTTCATAACATATAAATAGTTAGTTTAAAGTAACATTTTATATAAACATAATACCTCTAACATATACCATATACGAGTATATATGTATTATAATTTATCAAGTATTATATTACCGTTTAATATATAAATAAGTTCTTATTAATATTATTAAAATTCTATATTTTGTACTTACAAGTAAAGAATTCTTAGGCTTTTAAAAAGAATATATATAAGCCTACGGTTTTAATATTTTGAAATTGATCAAAAAATGATTATGACTATTTGTACATAAAAAAGTGGGATTTCTTTTTATACAATCAGTTGGTATACCACACTCCATAATATATTATATTATGACGTAATATAAAAAAAAATACATTGGCTTTGGTATAATAGTGAATTAACTAAAGGTGTTACACAATAGTACGTACGGCTTTAGTAGTATACGGCCCACTTGTTGGTAAAAAAAAAAAAATATTCAACACCTATAATAGTATAGTATACATTATACATCTATGACATGTACATAATACTATATACATATTATATATATACTCGTTTATATAAATATAATAATAATATAATAATACACCTGTAGCGTAATTTGTGTAAAAGACATACTAAAACGTAGTAGCAGGTTGTTTATTGTGGTGATATGTTAGGAATCCCGTCTAGCCACTTTTCCCCCTTGATTGAATGTATGTATTTGATTCATGGGTACACAATTTTTCGTTAATGTTTCTTAGTTGAATGTATATAATTTTTTCCTAAAAAATATATTACCTGAAAACTTCAATTATTTTAATTATGGTTTTCGGTTTTGTAAAATATTTATTGTAATTTATAGTAATAAATAAAAACATTTATTGGTTTAAAGACGTGTGAAAAAAACGATAGGTACGATAAATATTACGAGATGAAATCGAAAGTTTTTCTATATTAATTGTATGTGTTCAAGACTACCTATAGAAAGTTTTATTATTTATATTCAAAGATACTATTAATGATTGACCTCAAATAAAAATGTATTACTTCCCTTGTATTTATTATGTTTTAAAGTATTTCCGTATTAGTGTTACACCAAACGTAATATTATTTATTTTTTTTATACATTGTTTAATTATTAGTATGTCTTAATACAATAGAAAAATAATTGATTACTAGTTTTAACAACATAATGTATCAATAATAATAATATAATTATAATAAGATAGGATAATAGTTTTTATCCTATATTATATATGTAAAGCATGCCCATATTAAATCAATAAATTATGTTAAAGTATGATGCAAAATGCAAATAAGAAGGCTGGTCGGTTTCTATAAGAATATTATTTTATATTTAAATGATAACAACCTTGAACAGAAGAATGCAAAGAATAATTGGAAATCGAAAGTGAAATAATCACAGGAGGACTCCACCCGTTTGTTTACTATTTGAATAATTCAGTGATTCATAATAATTATTATATTTGTGACCGGTCGCTATAAATTCTAGTATCTTGCTGTTATTAAAAATTTATCTAGTATATTTTCTTTAAATATTCTATTATTCAAATCATTTTATGTGACTCCAAGAGGTATATATGCGAAAACCACACTCAACCACAAGTTGTAAATATTTCCCATAAGTGTTTAGTCGTGAGAAGCGAAAGGAACATCATGTCTGTATGCATTCAAATGATCAAAAGCAATACTTTAGTCAATATAGTATATTTGATTTTTAAAATATTGAGAACAAAATATGAAAATTACTAATGTATTTAGATACTTTTCCTTTCTCAGAAACCACTTATATAGAGTGACTAGGATATTTGTTGGCCTGAGCCTATAATACTATAAGGAACTTCTATAGAATAATTATGTAAATTAAAATAAGGTGTGATTCAATTATAATTATTTAAATATAAAAATACCAAATACGTTTAAAATGTTTCTAAACAAAGTTATGGATATACTTATCAGCTATCACATACACTTTTAAATTCTGAGCAAATGGAAGAATGTATTGGTTTTACAATGATGTGTGTCTTTTATATATATATATATTTGTGTCAAGACTTTTTTCGACTAGAACTAATCTAGAACTTATTCCATATAAAAAATTACAAAAAAATAACAAAAATGCATTTTTCAGGGAAACTGAAATTTTGACCGGCTCTTGAATAACTCCACAGAGCTAATAGAAGGTCCGGTCCACGTAGGGGCTTCGGTCTACCAAACCCGGATTAATTATGAAATTTTGACAAAATCTATTTAAATATTTCATGATAACTCTGACAATATTGAACTTAGAGACTTGAACATTTTATTGGATGGTCACGTAGATACTTATATATACGTGATAAATTTTTCATGATATTATAGAACAATAAAAATTTCCTAAAATTAACATTTTTAACTCTATAATGTTTGATAAAAATGGCATGGAAATTTTGAAATAGAAGGTCTAAAAATTTTATAAGAGCTCAAATACATATTACTTAACTTAGTTCCAATATATTAGAAAAATCGTAAGTTTAAATTCTTTTATAGGTGTTTAAAATTGATAATCATGGTACCTATATAATATACTATCTATACTTATTCTATATTATCTTACTACCTATATATAGTATACTTATATACTCGTCTTTTTATTAATAACTACTTCTAATCACATATTATATCTTAATTATATATTAGTGTTAGCTAGTCTATGATTTATAAATTATACTCGTATGTGTATTTATGTAATGTACATATTTATTTTATTATAAATATATTATATTTATAAATTATAACACACGTCACACATAACATGTAACCAGTAACCATATCTTATTCATATTTTATAAAACATATTTTTATTACAATTTATTTACCAAAGAAGAGCTGATATTGCTGTGGAAGAGATACAGGTGAAAATAAGATAGAATTGAATTTTGATTAAAATTTTAATGTAATGACAAATTATTTATTACATTCGAAAAACGATTCTGAAATTTCAGTTTTCGTGAAAAATTCTGTATTTTTGTCATTTTTTGGTATTTTTCCCCATCCATAGGGTCAATTTTGAGAAATTCGAAAAATGATCTAAGGAAAAAGTACTAACTACATGTCTACATCCGATTTTCAACCGGAAGGGCGGAAGCATATGTTATTCGTGAAAATGTATGATTTATGGTCAAAAAGTGTTTTCAAACATAAAAAAGACACACATCATTGTAAAACTAATACATTTTTCGCTTCGCTCATCGCTCAGAATCTAAAATGTATATTAATTAAAATCTATAATTAAATTTTAATCGGTTTATAACTTAATCACTAATCGCTCAATATTGTAATATATCTAATAAAATATTAAAGTGTCTGCATAACCTTTTAATTATAATTATAAATACAAATTACTCGTATTACTATAGAAGTATAGACTATAAATTATATGAAAGTTTATGTTCATTTTTATTTTCAGTTTATGATTTTATATTTTATAGACCGAATCGCATATATGTTATAAATTGTGACTAGTATAATTTTATCGTTCTTTACCATGTAAAAAATACGTATAAAATTAGTAATAATTAGTCCTTTCACGATTTGTTGTGGATATTATTATGTATGTTTATATACTGAATTTTGAGTTTATTAACTCCAAGTGTCTTGTCAAGTGATATAAATTACATTTAATTTGATTTAGGTACAAAGCATTATTTTTTATGTTTGAAGAACAACTTTTCGAGCCGTTGTAAAAAATAAGTAATATTCTGTAAAATATATTATGATACATTCGTGAAAGCATGTTCTTTGAAGTATTTTAAATATTCATATTTTCAATCGAATGGTGTGAATGATGAATTAAAATTTATACTTCCGTTTTAGAGTCACGTCCGTGTTGTGTAATATTAATTATGATAATCTCGTTCAGTAAACACTTAACGTATCCAATAAGTTAATAACTACGTTCATATTTTATGCATATACGCGTGTATGCGATTTATACACGCTTTCGTTTTAGCAATCCGCAGGATTAAAAAATTGTCAATTTGGGCGTGTGTGAATATGTAATAATTATTATTAGGTATATATTACAGCGTATGATAACATAATAGTTAAAATCCCGCTTAAAATTATATTCCAGATTAACAACATTAACGAATATTATGTATAGTGATATACGTATATGCGAATCATATTATTTTCTTTTATATATTTCACTGATCCGATAATATTTCCGTTATACTTTCTCGTCACCAAATACCAGTTCTGGTAAAACGATACGCACTATCGGAGAAATTTTCATATAGGATACCCTGTTTGATAGCATATAATTTTATATCCATCATAATATATTATATTAATAATTTGACGTATTGCCCTGTAATATATAGGTACAATGAAATTCCATTACCTACCGAAAATAATATTTTATAATATTTAAATACCATAATTCAAAAGTTAATAGTATAATATGGGTTAATGTGTATTCTATTAGTAATAGTTATTCTATCGATTATACCTATATATTATTGTAATAATATTCTAATGTTTTTGTGATTTAATTTTATATTTAATATTTTAACGTCTTAATTATTAATGAAAGCATACGTTAATTATAAGAGATTTATTAGCATTATTTGTTTGATGTTTATAGAGTGTATTTTGAAATTTTCCTCATACATTATATAAAACGTTATACGCTGATATTTAAAATAATTTACGTTTCCAAATATAATATATATTTGACTGATAATTATTTTCCTATTTTTATTAAAAATAGAAAAAGACAATTGATATATTTTGGAAAAAATACGGTGTCAACATTTTTCCGTTCACGGGTTTTTAACATTTCTAGAAAATAGTAACATAAAAATAATACACTTTTATCTATTTCAATAGTGTAATTATGACTATTTCGAAATACATTTTATAGAATAAAGACTATTATATTAATTTTTAATATTTCGTTTATATAATATATGTGTTTTACTGTTTTCTATAATTACGTTTTTATTATGTTCTTTATTTTATTACGCGTTTTATGATGCAGTTATACAAATTACAATAGTCATATTATAAAATAAATGTTTTTCGACGAATACATCATAAGTCATAACCATTCGGTTGGAAATAATTAATATTGATAACAAATGTAAAGGAAACAAATGATTTTCATTATATTCGTAAATAGAGTATTAATATACGATAAATATGTAATCACACCAAAAATGCCATTTATAATTAGACGTTTAAAATGTAAAATAATCGATTCGATTATAATATAATACATTATAATTATTTTATAGTAAATTGTATTTCTTGGAGTATCGATTACTAATCGATCTGTTGTTATAAAATATAATATAATCTATAGACGATATATTATATTATGTTGTAATAATTCGTACCCAATTGACGTTTCATACTTACATTTTTTATGAAATAAATAATTTGATCGATCGAAAGTTTCTATAACTACGCTGTGTACGTACCTATATGGTATATATTATTGTAGATTTTCTGCGGCGGTTAATAATTAATATTATTATCTGGCAAAAAAGATAATATTATAATATTAGATAACACATGCGAGAAAAGAAAACGTTGGAGACGTCTAATATAATAATAATATATGATCATAAGCATAACGGGAAAGGAAAAGTATTTAAACGCGCGTCGTATTTATTGGGCGCTCGCGAAGTAGGTATTTGAAATTCCGCGGAGGAAGGACGACCGATGACGCGTACCGACGCGGTCAAAGTGTCCTCTGGGTCGCGGGTCATTGCGCATTAGTGACGTTTTTCGACGATCAACGTACGAGTACAACATATTAACATGATAATAAAATCAAACGTTTTATTCGTCCGTGTATTTGTCGAAATTTCAAACAGCACCATATATGAAAACACTATAATAGTATACTAGCAGTAGCGCATATACACAATACTACCACTATACGATAAAAATAATAATAATAATAATAATAATAATAATAATAATAATAATAATAATAATATTATTATTATTATTATTATTATTATTATTAATATTCACTTTCACGGCTGCCGGCGAGAAGATCCCACGAACGAGCTCGTGACCGGCACGTGAATGCGAGGCTGACGCGGGAAGAAAACATTACACATACCGGGTATACCTAGATAATATTTTATTACATCTAGCTGGTACCCATATTAAAAATATATAATATATAAGTATAGCGTATACGAGTAACTCACGACAAAACGTTTTCTCCTCTTCGCGGCCGTCTGAATATTATTTTGCTGCCATCCACTGCATGAGTCGCTTGGAATCATCTTCTTTTCGGCTAGATGGTTCTTCGGCCTCCGCTGAGAGGCGTCTCTCTCTATTACTCCTTCGGTCTTTCTCTTCCAATCGCGTAAATAATAATAATAATAATAATAATAATAATAATATTGTTATTATAATATAGACGTATATACACTATATAGCGTTATTATTGTTTATTATGCTATTACGAAATACCGTCTCTCGGGCGTGTTGGTCCACGACGCTGCAGGCGGCGAACGCGGAGATAACAATGCGCGAGCTCGGGCGCGTATTTTGTATTATAATAACGTTCGCATATTACAATAATATTATACAAACAACAATAATGACGATGATGATAATAATAAATTTACATTTTAATCTTTTGTTTTCGTTTTGGACAATGAGAAAGAGTTTGTGCGGTCGTCATCCGACGACGAGGCGGCGTCTATATCGCATATACGTAATAATTTACACGTGCGTTACAAACGTTATAATGTCATTATTATTAATATATTTTATTATACGACGATAATGTGTGTATATACGGGACAATCGGAATAATTTTATCGTTTTCACAGAACAATATATAACGTTTCGACGATCGCTCTGTATACATGGGTGCGGTTGGGTATACTCGCTAACTCGGGGCGAGTCTGAACAGCTTGTAAGGCGAGATAGTTTGTTCGGAGGGTGTGTATAATAATTATTATACTTTGATATCTACGCACGCGTACGCGATGCGGTGTCTGTTCTTCCTCGCTTGGTCGACGCGTTCTTGTTCGCGCCCGCTTATAGAAAGCGATGTTATACATTAAATTGGCTCTCCATCGCCAAACCGGTGAAAGTCACGCGTGTTCCTTCGAGTACATAAATACGTATACATGCATAATAATAATAATAATAATAATAATAATAATCAAAAATAATATTTTTTCTTCTTCTTTTGGATTTTTCAGGACGAGTCCGGTAACCATCGATTTATATTATTTTTTTTTATTTACGTGTCTTAATATATTATATATATATATATATATTATATACATACGATTTGTATGAATTTTTTTAATGCACTAATAAACTTAAATACGAAAGAATAAGAATTTATGCTGTATCATTTTTTGAAATATAGGTTAAAGTATACCTACTATTTAACAATTTCACATTTTTTATAATATAACTGATAAATAGCCCAACATTTAAGTACGATAGTTTGTGTATTTTATTATTATGAGATCATGAATTATGTAATAATTGATGTATTATTGTAAAACAATTTTTACAGTTTGTTATTATCTATATGTATAGATTATCATACAATAAAATTAATTTACTTTTTGATATTATGTTTTTACACAATATGAAGGGCTATAATATTATATCAATAAATAATATTTTCTCTTTGAATTATTTATAAGTTAGATTATGAGCGAAGCGAAAAATGTATTGGTTTTACAATGATGTGTGTCTTTTTTTATGTCTTTAAACATATTTTCTACCAGAAATAATGCTCCGATTTTCACGAATAGCATATGTGCAGTTAGAAAGTTCATGTAGTTAGTACTTTATTTAGATCAAATTTCTTAAAATTAACCCTATACGATAGGAAAAACTACCAAAAAATGACAAAAATATGGCATTTTTCACAAAAACTGAAATTTCGACCAAATTAAATATTTCAATATTTTACGATTACTGAGGCAATATTGAATTTAAAGAGTTGAAAATTGGGTATAATTATAACTTATAAGGTGTTCAAGTGTCTAACTTAAAAATTGCCTGAATTATCGTGAAATATTTAAATCGAATTCGTCGAAATTTGTTTTCGTGAAAAATGCTGTTTTTTCGTCGTTTTTTCTATCGCATAGAGAAATTCGATAAATAACCAACTACATCCACTTTAAAATCGGTAACATATGCTATTTGTGAAAATCGGAGCATTATTTCGGGTAAAAGAAATGTCTTCAGACATAAAAAAAAGACACACATCATTGTAAAACCAATACATTTTTCGCTTCGCTCAAAATCAAAAATATTATTTTTATAGGTATACTACACCTATTTCTACTTAGTACATCCTACAGCCTTTTGTATTTCTTAAATTAATATTATTATAAAGCAATAAAGCATGTTCATAGTTCACAGTTCTCGTATACTTATATACGTAGTGTGAGGGTTAGAGTGATCCCAAGCCCTAATTAAAAATACATCAAATATCTAAAATTTAAATTCATTTTTTTTCGGTTTGATATTATTGGCAATTTGTCATTGTTATGATACATCAATAAAGTGGTCCGCCTTGCGGTATAAATCTATATTTTAATATATAAGTACCTACAGCCTATACGATACAGCACCCCGTAACTATTCGTTTCATATGCAAAACTGTAATTTAGCTATTATATTATTATTACATAGGAATGTAAAACAATTAAGCTATTATATGACGTTATTCGATAGAATAAGTATTTTATAATATGCTAGAACGCGCGCGCATTAAGAATGAATAAATATGTATTTCACGTCGATTCGTAAGAATACAATCTGTTCTTACATACCTACGTATATATAGAGTTCGTCCATGTGGACGATAGTATCGAAGTATGCATACAATATAGAAATTATCAACCATACATAAACATTTTTTTTATTATTTTACGCAACAATTATGGTATACGTTTATTATTATATTATACACAATGTGGTTTATTACGTAACACTTCCATTGCAAAGTCAAACGTCGTTTTCTATTAATGACTTAATATGGAAAATTTTACAGTAATAAAAAAAATCGATTTAATATTTTAACGTAAACACAAGTACGTTATTTCAGTTTTTTTCTGGTGTGCGAACTTTTAGGCAGGCCAATAAAAAATGTATATTTATATATATAAATGTAGGTTAACACAACAAAATGTAGGTATAAACCTATGTAAATATTCTTTCGTTCCCTTTTATAATTCTAATTGAAATTACTCATAACGACTAATGCAACTTTTAAATAGCTAGAAATTAAAAAATTTAAATCGTATATGTAATTAATGCAACCAGCTAAAGCCATTTCGTTATTATTTGAAAAAAGCAAATAATGTATAATAAAGTTCTAACAAAATATCAAATTATTATTTTCAAATTTAAATTAGCAGAAATTTACGGATTTCAATATATGCAGCAAAAGCATTGATAGCATATTAATGTATATATATTATATAATATAAATGTACTAGGTAGGTGCATTCATATTATTAAATTAAAATCAATCGCATTAAATTTATAAGTAGGTAATATAATTATTAATTATTTACTATAAGTACCTACTAACATCTGGGGTTATGTTATTTGATTTAATACTGATAATGATATTAATAATATTATTACTAATGATAATCATATTTGATTTATCATCAGGCTCAATAATTTGAGTTTTAGCATCTACGACATCACGATTATAATTATTAAACTCCAGTGAAAATAATACACTTAAATTATTGTTAATTTATATTTGTATTAATAAATAATAACAGTTATATGTTATATGTAAATACAATTATTTCCATTTGATTAAATTCGGCTATCTTAAACATGCTGATTAAATTTATTATGACAAGAAGAACCGGCTACAAGTAGTATTTTTTTTTTTTTTTTTTTGCTTTCTCGTAGATGAGAAATGCTACCTTTTCTTTTTTTGTCCATTTCTAATAATGCTATTGTACAATTATACAAAAAAACGTTCGCACAAGAAACGTAATACGGATACACACAAGGATGTTATAACTTATAACGGTTGCGACACGAAAGCGCAGTACGCATACATGAATGAATTCCAGAACGCGTCATTGACGAGCGCGTGGAGGTACTATAGATTAACGATAGATGGTTAATCTATGGAGACACTGATGTCCTGATGAGTATATTATATAGTGTATCGCGCCAACACACGTAAATCAACTCTACCATCACGCACTGTATACATTTGATAAGAAAACTGATAAACAAAAAATAAACAAATCCCTCAAAAAATTATATAAGTACTATTATCACGGATTAAGATATTAATCCGTGACTTTTATATTTATTTATAATAATATACGGGTTGCGCCCTTTTAATGCAATATAATTTACATTAATATATACAGTGATTATAGAAAAAAAAATATTTAGAGAAAACAAACAACAATACTTAAATTAAAAATGACGGTTCCGCATTGGCGATGGACATAAGACGCCTCATAGCTTATATATATTTTATTTATATTATACATATATGAAAATAATGTAGGTATAAGTAAATTATAACTGTGCATTGGAGTATTAATGGCGGGCCAATTAACATTTTTTAAGTTAGTGTTGCCGTTGCACCCCCTCCGGCCCTCCCTAACAGACGCCAATGTGTCGAGAATATTAATGTCTATCTGTGTTTTATTCATTATATTTCAAGTGTAAAACGCGACATTATGATGGTAATCAGTAATCACTTATCAAAATTAAATATTTATTAAAGAATGATTAATAAATCGTATTAAGACGTAATAAATAGTGTATAGACGTAGAAAATTATATGATTATTACTTAATAGAAATCTTAACGTTTTACAGATCTAAGATTTTTTTTTTTTTCATACAATTTAGCAAAAACCTAACATATATATTATATATAGTTAGAATAATTTTTTAAATAATTGAAAACTATAATTATTTATTATATACTTTGAATTTTTATATAATTATATTTACTGTACACCGTTATTATATACACAATTGTATATTGGTATATATAATCATTATTATATTATATAACTACATTATTTGAAATAAATAAACTGTTAAAAAACTACTATTTGTTATAGGTAATATCTATATACCAAAACTAAACTTTTCCATATAATATTAAGATGTGTGTTAATTATATAGTTGTATATTTTTATTTTGTAATGATATTTTAATTAAATAATTAATATTTTTTCATTATAGGTATATTAAATTATAATACATATATCATTATTAAAGTAATAGAATCGAATAATATAATAATATTATTACTATTTAATATTTATACTATATGATTAAAACAAAGAATGTATATATTAATTTTTTAATGAAACGTCTTATTTAATTATGCTAAATAGATTTTTGTACCTTTTTAATGTAATTCCTAACGGTTTTATTAAGCAATAATATAGACGTTAATCTATTTAAAAATTATGGAATCTATTTTTATTATAAATCAAAGTTCATTTATAATTATCGCCATAAATACTTGAAAATATTATGTTTTACCATTGTCCATTATAATGAGAATAATATAATGTAAAGGTAGTAAAATTATGAAAAATAATTTATTACCGTTTAAATAATAGAAGTCAATAATAATTATTAATAAATTATAATTTCACTTCTCACAAACGTTACAAAAAAAATTGTATAATTGTAAATTGTAATACAGCTTAATAATGTTCCTACTATAAAAAAATGAATTATACATTAATAATCATATATTATTATACGTCGGTAAACATAAACTATTTTAATTGATTAGATAGTAGGTACCTAATATTGTCCACATAGTTTTAATCTTACTACTGTATTACAAAAATATATTGTATTTAATTAAATTGTTATTTTTATATAGAATATTAATATAGGCTACTTTACGTTTTAATTGTTTATTTATTACCTATATAGAAGTTGAATTATTTGTTACAGTTGTTTCTATTTTTCTATTTATAATTATTAAGAATAATATACACTTAATATTCTTTTGGTTTAATGTTTTTAATGGTCTGTTACATCTGTGTAACTTTCCCTATTATTAGTGATCTGTATTTATTAACATATCATTTCTCTATCAAACTTATTTATTCGCGTATATCTATATTATGAAATAGTTTCGAACAGCGAAATATATTTTTCCCGAATTTCTAAAATGTATTTAAACGTATAAATTTAGTAGGTATAAGGCATATATAACTATGTAGTAATAATCACATGTGTTAATATATCATATTAATCAGTAATGATATATATAAGCAATATAAGCACCGGAAAAATTGTTAAGAATTAAAATTTTAATTACATCGATCTGTGTCATTGTCATATTGTATATTTAGTAAACTGCTAATTAAAACATATATATTATAATAATTCTTATAATATTATATCACTGCAATTTCACGTAATTTTGGTCGATCGTCTCCGAACGAAAACCGAAAATTATATATCATAATAATTCCACAGACTAATAATATATATAGGTAATTAAAACGATTTTAAAATACAATATTGCGTTTATTCATTTTTAAATACGCGATTTAATGGTTCATTTCTTTTTTTCTTTTTTTGTATCATTGCATTTTTTCCTTTTTACATGGCTATATTGCTATATAGGTATTATATTATTATAATGATAAATTGCCATCAATATGACGTTTGCATTGCGCCTAAAACGCCTCTTCTTTCCTTCCTAACCTTGAAATTACAAGCGTTACCCACACGAATCGCACATACTTCCATCGAATGTATATAATATAATAAAATACCTATAATATAGTTACATTTAGTACCTATTGCTATTTTATATACGAGTATTATTCGATCGAGACGATAAAATGTATTTATTTTTTTCAAAATATAATATCGCAAAGTAAATACATAAGCACGACGTTAGCAAGCCACGGCGCATGCGTATAATTGTCGCATATTATTGTTATAGGTACCTAGGTATTTACTTATACTTTAAAATACACGCAAGTTTGTCTCGTAGTGACGACGTGTAAAAATAACAGAGAGAGTTCCGAAGGACGTTATTACGGTCATCCGTGTATTATATTTTAATAAAGTCTGTATAGAAGAGACTTATTCGCAATATGATATTGTATGTTCTTAACAAGCGTAATATATTCCATTTTTGACCGTACACGATAATATTCGCGACGGGCGTTGTGAATTTTCAAATTTATAATATATACTATCGCATTTTTGAACTCTTACTACGCGGACCGAATATTTATATCGTTCTAAAAATTCATGTCGTAAGGATAAAAGTATAATATTTTTTATTAAAAAACTATATTGTCTTATATATATATGCTATATCTATTACGCTTCAATATGTATATAATATATTATAATAAATAATTTAATTATTAATATTATGTATTAATAACGTATTATTATTATTATTATTAATTCTATACAATAACACGACGCGATTATATCGTAATATATGGACTTATTTGTGAAATATAATTATTAAGTTACGGGCAGTGCAATAATAATTATTAATATTACGCGGTTGCTTTTTATTATTATATGTCCGTTCGCTTTATTATCGGTTCGTATTATCATTGAAAAACGTCCGCCGTGACGGAATAGTGTCGAAACCAGCGTTTTGGAATCAAAATTAAAAACTCGACGGAGTCTAAAACAATACTGATTTCAAAGATTATATTTATTATTATTATTATTATTATTATTATTATTATTATTATTATACGACCTACCTGCTGTATTATTTAAACGGTCGTTACGTCACGTTATCCCGTAGAAGATTGGCGTTTTATTTCATTTCTTTAGCTTTTGTTCATATAAACCATTCGTATACACACAATGAGACATACGCGTGCCGAATTCATTTATATATAATATGTGACTATACCAGTGGGCTATACAGGAATAAAAGGTCAGTAGGTCTTGGTGTGCGTGGAATGACATTCTCATCTAACCGCAACGTGTTATAAATGCAATAATATTAGCGTATTATATTATTACTATTTTGTTTTTTTGAATCACAAAACAACGGGTACACGACGACCTGAAAAATAGACACATTCCATAGCATACCGTCAATGACGGGCGGGGAATGTTTAAGATGTCCGATTATAATTTTTGCCGTTACCGCGGTTGTGGTCTTGAATTTTGAACGGACCTGGTCCGAACTCATTCAATCATTGTGCGCGTTAAGATATTGTGGTCAATACATACACGTATTCGATTCGTTAATTTAGCTTTCAAATTTTTAATTTGTATTCAAAACGTCTAGTAACCTCGTACGAATATAATATTTTAGCAGCGTTTTCCATTTCTCATATATAGTCATATTAATAATGAATAAGATTTAAGACTTTCCGGATTTGCTATGTTTATTGGAGTACGCACGTTTAATGAAGGACCTTCCCCCAAAAATAAAGCTTTGAATTAGGAAAAAACTTTCTTGTAAAAAAAAAGTACACTCTTGTGTACATTTAATAAAATTAAAAAAATAAATATTCGAAATATAAAAAAAAGAGGTGATACTGCTATGGAAGGGATATAGGTGTAAAAATAATAGTATTAAATATTGATTGCATTCAAATTTTAATCAAAATTCAACACTATCCTCTTTATACAATTATCTTTTTCATAGCAGTAATCAGCTCTTCTTTTTATACAGCTATAATAAAAACAATTTATAATTTTAATATTCACAATAATTTGGAACTGAATTAAGTAATATGTATTTGAGCTTCAAAATTTTTAATTATATTCAAAATTTTATTTAACATTATTGTAAAATATTGAGAAATAATAAGAAGAATGCATATAAATATTATAAATATCGATTTTTACCAAAATCTCAACTTTAAACGCATATTAAAAAAAAAAAAATTAAGACTTGAGATTTTTCTAATATTTTAGTAGCACGTCAAACTATAATGTAAAGATGCTTCAATAAAATGTTCAGGACAAAACCAAAAAATGTCAATTTTATTAAACATAATTGATAAAATTTTGAGAAATAATTAGAAAATTCCATATAAAAATATCTTATATTTTCGACTACTCTAAAAACTTCAACTTTAAACAGCTATAAAAAAAATTGATACTTGGGATTTTTCTAAAATTTTGGTAACATGTTAATGAGTAGTATGTGAGTATACTTCAGTAATGTTTTCAGACCTTAAAACCCATAATTTCCAATTTTATTAAACATCTAGATAAAAACGAGTATTTTTGGAAATATTTAAAGTTCTATATTTTGTAGAAATATTAATGTAACGGTTCCAAAATTTTATATTACCTCTGTAAACATCCAATAAATTTTATTATACCTAATTTTCAAGTTCTAAGTTCAATATTGCCCGAGTTTTCGTAAAATATTGAAATGTCGAAATTTCAGTTTTCGTGAAAAATGCCGTATTTTTGTCATTTTTTCCCATCACATAAGTTCAATTTTTAAAAATTTAAGAAAAATGATCTAAATAAAGTACTAACTACATCCACTTTCTACGGGAAACATATGATATTCGCGAAATTCGGAAATTTCGGATTGAAAAATGTTTACATAGGTACCTACATAAAAATAAAGAAGCACAAATCATTTAAAAACCACTTATTCTTTGCTTCGCTATGAATCTAAAAATAGTATATAACTTATATATTATTGACCAATATAATAATATAATTTCTATATAATATATATATATATATATATATATATATAACAATAAATATTTTTGAATATTTTATATTTATATTATGTAGTCTCCGCGTATATGGTCTGTTAAAGTTACAATTTAATCGTATTGTCCCGTTTATTGTAGTTGAATGACGTCGCGCGAAATAATATTATTTACCTATTAGTATATCTTTAACGTGTTACAAATTGAAATATTATTTAAAATAAAATATATTTTAATAATACGCGTTTTCAATCCCTTTCGATGTCTGATTTGAAAGAAGGTTATATAATGAGATTTATACGATATGCACTGCACATGACTCTATACAGATGATGTATATACGCGGTGACTTGTTGCATAACAACAATTGTAATTAATTTTTTCACATCATTCATCGTCACTCTGTAAAATACGAAATAAACAATTTTTTTTTTTTTTTTTAATTTTCAGGTTCGGTAAAAACTTCATTGATGTCAGGTTCTTCGTTCAACATCACGTGGCATCTGGCTTATCCTCATCGAGTGAGTATATATTTATTTATATATATATAAAAAAATTTAAAAAAAAATCGACTGCGCATTAGACAAATCGTGTGATAATACACTTTGGCGTTAATTACGTAATCGTTACATAGGATTCTCCGATGACAATTCTATTAATTATTATAATTGTGAATTATTTGTTACCTTCATGCAAGATTTGCGATACGATTAAAGTGCGTATTAATCATCATTTAAACACAATATTCCATGTACGAATGCGACATTATAACGGATCTTTATTTACGTAATAAGGGTAGGTCGTTCCTCAAGTGAAAGTCTCTTGTGGACAAAATGTTTTAAATCAATTATCGTCAGATGTTGTATTATATATTTGTATTTATAGAAATTGTTTTTTTTTTTTTTTTTTAAGTTTATTGTTGTTATTCATTATCAGTTTATATCACCGATAATTCGTATTATATATTATATAATATAATATATATGTACAATGTACATATTATTATATTCCTATACTAGTTTATACTTATTTTATGAATGTAAAATATATTATATATTTTGTTGTTACGTAAAAACTATTATCGTTTTTAATTACAATATGAAATGTGTTAAATAATTACATACGTAGTATTATACGAAATAAACAGTTAAAACGAATCGAGCAAGGGTTTTCAATTTATTTCTATTGATTTAAATTTGTTCTCAATTGATTTCCCGTTTTCTCGTGGGTAGATAATATTATTATAATCTAAATCTGAACATATGTGCATTTATATTTTTTTATACATATCATAACCCACGTGTCATGCGTATAAATAAATTATAATGATTTATTTATATTAATGTGTAATGTTTTATGTCTTGATACTTTGATAGAATTATACCATTTACTATTTATTTTACTTATACGTATACCACGTTATAATTGATAATAAAAATTTAAAAAAATTACCTATACATATCAGTTTATAAATCTCGTATACCTGTAGGTAAATGCTAAGTAATATTTTAATACGTCAAAATCAAAAATTGTAAATTAATATATTTAAATTATTGCAAATAGGTATTTTATATTCTCAACAGTTTTTTGATTAAAAATTAAACTATTACGCTATATATATAAAACAAGATTAAAGGAATATCGCTTTTAAAAAGAAAAAAGAAAAAAATTTAGATCTAATTTAATTGAGTAACTTTCCCGTCTATTGCCTTGAGTTATTTTCTTATGCTGCAGTTACTGTGTCGAGTCTCTTAATGACTTTTAGATATATTCTCCAGTTTTTTATCAACCTCGTGTGTTTTTTCATTACTTTCTCTAAAATTCCAGTCGGTAATCCTTGGTGGAGTTTCGAGAGCATTAGGAATCAGAGTGTATAAGGTCACTGACTCAACTCAAAACGCTACACATAAACACACACATTATACATATGGATATGGATTTATACTTGTATAAGTTTCGCAAGTAAATATTCCACTTTTACCTGTATAGGAAATCCAATTATCTCTATAAAAAAAAGTAAATTATCTCGTAATTTTAAAACTTTGTCGTATTTGTAGTTATATTAATTTGTTAAAGATCTCTAATTTGTTTAGCTATTAAAAATTACAATGAATTATCGAATCATGCATTTCAATTAATATTGTTTATCGACTATTTTTAGGGAGGATTTAAACTTCAAGTACTGGATAATTACCAAAGACCTGTACTAGATTTAACGCCAGTCACGAAAGATTCCGAATTTCTGAGAACTGACGCCACGTAAGTAAACATTTTTGTTAAGTTTATATTATTATTAAAATATAATAAAGGAAATATTATAATATAAATACAGTATTATAAAAATGTATAATATTTAAAACTTATGTGCTATAAAATTTTTAATATTTTAATTTGGTGATGCACCTATATATAACTACTATATAGTTTGTAATGCGTAAGTTGAAATTAATTTCCGGAAGTTGGACCAAAACAGTGTCAATGTTACAAATGAATATGCGGTTATTTTAATCGCTACATTTTGCGGTGTCCGAGTCTAAGACGTATAAGTACCGAACTACCTAAAACCCAGTTAGGTTTAATTATACTAGAGAATATGTGGTCTATTTATTTAAATTAATAGCATCTTCTTATTAGAATAAATTATATTTAAAAAATTATAAGTATTATAAATTGAAATTTTATCAAACGTGTCAGTGAGAAATTGATAATTTACATTCAAACAATTTTTAATTATAGAATATATAAAAATAACAGACTTCAATGACATAATATGATAGTAATTATAAATTAGAAGTAATAATATAACTATAATATTGGTGGCTGGTACTATAAAGGTGTTGTAGTTAATAATTTTATTTAAATACCGCCTAGTTGAAATTACAGTAAATTCTGTAAATTAATATTATACTTAATTTATGACAATTAATAATTAATTGTTTTAATATCTTAGTGTAGTTTTATTATATTTGGATAAGTGAAATTTTCTTTAAACTATAAACAATTCAATATTTTTATCATAAAAATAAATTGAAAAATATTCATAATTACACGTGTAAAAGTAGTTATTCCATGCGGCCAGTTTAGAAAGTAGACATTTCACGCCAACGTCGATCTCTGTAGGTTGGGCCTGATATTAGAACTAAACAATGATAACGTTAAAAATTATTAGATATTGAGAAAACATATCTCATGACAGATTTTCTTATATGGTGATCTAATCTATTTTAAATAAATTATTATAATATCATAATTATATATTTATAAAATTAAATATCTAATCATGATTTTAAATAATTTTATTTATACAATATGTCAATATTATTATTGTTTGTATGATAAAAAATTAACTATAATATAATTAGAATAAACAAATAATTTTAAAATCTAAATTTATTATTAATATTTTATAAATTCAAAAATTATATTAAGAGAAGAACAAGACGTATAAGCTACGTACGTATTAGTACAAATAGCGAAGAGTTAGGTTATAATATGTAATATTTATTGAATGAGACTACAAGATTAGATTAGTTCATTATTTTTATATTAAATATATTATTCTAGTTTCAGAATAATTCAGATCCATTTATGTTATCTTCTGACAATTTGGAATTTTAGATTTTTATATAAACGTTATATATAATAATAATATTATGTAAATAAAAAACCGTGTTTATTTTCATTAACAATAAAATAACAATATGTCATAATATAATATGTTTCAATTTTTTAACATACTATCTAATAATATTATAGACATATAATAT
>JAIUCT010000016.1:5643097-5672660 GCA_021307375.1 Tetraneura akinire | reverse complement strand
AGTGAACCAGAACCTAAAAGTGAACCAGAACCTAAAAGTGAACCAGAACCTAAAAGTGAACCGGAACCTAAGAGTGAACCAGAACCCAAAAGAGAGCAAGAACCTAAAAGTGAACCAGAACCAAAGAGTGAACCTGAACCAAAGAGTGAACCAGAACTAAAAATTGAGTCTGAACCCAAGAGCGAACCAGAACCCAAGAGCGAACCAGAACCCAAAAGTGAACCTGAACCTAAGAGTGAGCCTGAACCTAAGAGTGAACCAGAACCAAAGAGTGAACCTACACCAAAAACTGAACCAGAACCCAAGAGTGAACCAGAACCAAAAACATCACTAAAACAGAAATCTAGTAACACACCTGAACCAGAACCCGAGACGAGTGCGGAGCCATCACCAGAACCTACCACTCCGATAACAACAACTACAATTGCTAGTTCCACTAGACCAAAACCATCGTATTTCCGAACTCGAGGTCGACTACAAAAACCAAAGACTACTGATGAACCTGAAGTTGTACCATCAACTACCGCTACATTAAGAACTAATAGTAGACCAAGTAAGTTTTTATTTAATATTATTTATTTGTTCTTTGAAATTATTAAATATTCCAATTTCCAAATGTAACTAATTAATATTGCATGCTATTTATGTGTTTTTATGTAGTATTTGCTCAGTTGAGAAATAAAAGAGAAGCTTCAACTCCAAATGGTAAGTTAACAGCATTATATTTCGAAATTTTGTATATGTTTAACTGTTTAAGTACATTTTATAATTACATACAAATATTATAAATTATGTATTTTAAACTAAAATCAAATTCAGAACCCGAGCCAGGATCGAGACAGAAATTTCAAGAAGGTCTTAATAATCACGATCATTCTTCGCATGATCACTCTTCACATGATCACTCTTCACATGATCACTCTTCTAATAATCACGATCATGATCACCATCATACTCACGATCATAATCATGATCATCACGAAATTCCTGAAGATAAAGGTAAATTTATATTTAAATTATTTAAAAATAATAACTACGAGTATTTTTTAAATTTATAACATTTCAATTATGATTATACGATACTAATACCTATATTATAGTGTTATGACTTATGAACTTATAAATTAACGATACCTACCTAATAGTTAATATTACACATTATAAGTAATACTTCCTTTATTTTTAAAATTAATGCAATTTATGATATTTAAGATATTTAATTATCATATAATATGATAATATATTAATACGGTTATCCTTATCACCCTAATAAATAATTATTAGTTAATTACCTAATAGTTAATAAAAAATATATATATAATTAATAACATACATTTTTAAATTTGTTATTAATGTTAATTATTTAGAG
Source organism: Tetraneura akinire (assembly GCA_021307375.1). Taxonomy (NCBI): domain Eukaryota; kingdom Metazoa; phylum Arthropoda; class Insecta; order Hemiptera; family Aphididae; genus Tetraneura; species Tetraneura akinire. The sequence continues at coordinate 5,671,291 of JAIUCT010000016.1, read as the reverse complement.
ATGAAACTTAATACGTATACGCCAAAAGGTGATTTCAATGGAATGGATTGCACTGATCTAATAATAGGAAGTGCTCGAGGATCGTACAGTAGAATATGGGATTATTATACAAGGGATAGGTAAATTATTTTACCTTTAGATATTTTAATAAATGAAATAATAAATGTGATATTTTAATTTAGATCAACACCACGTGTAGATAGTTATTGGGGTGGTAAGAATGATTTAATTGCAGCAGTTGGATTTGAAAAAGACGGAGTTACAACAATTGCCTTTAGAAAAAAAATGAAAGGTAATTTATACGTAAATTGTTTTACACATAAAAAAAATTATATTATTAAATTTCTAAAAATAAATACATTATACTCCCATTATGTCCGTTCATATATTATTTAGTAATAATTATATTTATATTTTATAGTACCTATAACTGTTAAACTAGTAGTCTAGTACATAAGAGTAATTATAAGGGACGGGACATGGTTGATTTAGATGATGAAGACAGATATATTCATTTCATTATAATTTATAATATTTTTATTGTCATCTTATACTTAGTTGAAGTAATATCAGTGAGCGAATCCTTCATTCATGGTTTTCAGTTATTTTTTATTATGTATTCATCACATTTAGGTATTTTTTTATTAACAGATTTATTATATTAGGTTATAAATATATTTAAAAATAATGCTTTTATATTGTTAAAATAGTTATACTATAGTTGGTTTCACAAGAAATGCGACTCGATGCTAGCGCTCCGAGTGCTATTTTTTTATCCGGGTTACTTTTAGTTTTGCTTAAATAAGTCGGGAACTTTAAAATTAAATACGTGTTTGTATATAAAATTTTTTGCTAACCTCTGGTTTCAGTGAAAAACGGCACCCGGAGCTTGAGTCGCATTTCTTATGAAACCAACTATATGAAAAGGAATTATAGTTTGTTGTACAACACATAGTACATTTTTCTAATTTGTTTTTTTATTAATATTATTAATATAATATAATAATTAAACTAAAATAAAAAATAAAATATAGTAATAATATATATTATATTGTTTAGCCATCGAACCTACGGATCATTCAATCGTAGATGATATTATGCACGTAATTTGGGCTAAAGGCCAAGAACAGAAAAATTATCAACACTCACCTAAATCTGGTCTAGAAAAAGATATTTCTCATGTAAAAGATTTTTACAAGCAAGATGAACTTAAATATCACGGTCACGGATCTCAACGTGGTGTAATTTCTATTAATTTCTTTGGTAAGTGTGAAAAATAAACTAGTATTTAAGAAGCTAAGAATATAGAATACCTACCTATATTATATTATTATATCTACATATACAATTTAATTAAGATATAATGTAATAGTTATATAATAAGTAATTATATTAATGTTGTAAATTTTTATTTATTTATTTATAAAAATTATAAATTGCTATATGCTATTTGAAACGAGACCTGAAAGACAAAATAATAATATTAAAATTATTTTTTTTATTTAATTTTGAAAAAGACTTAATGTTATTTTTTTAAGCACCAATTACTGATAATTTCATATTTATTAGAAAATAGTTATTCATTACATACATAAACATACATGTTTATATATTATAATATAAATATACTTTAATCAAATTAAATGCAATAGAATATTAATTATAATTAAGCCTAAAATTTTATATTTTCAAATTATCTATTTGAATCGTATAATTCAATTTCATGAATGGCCAACTTTTATTATTTGTCTTGTTTAGATGATCCATCGAAAATACAACCAGTGGTTAATGAGCAAGATATGACAAAAACTGTTGACAATCCTCAAACGAATAGCAATCCATCCGTCCAACAGGTAACTACGCCTCCACTTAGCAATTGCTACGGTCAATGGTCGACTCCAAAAAGTTGTAATATGTCTGCTGGCCAGTGTGAATATCATGTAATTTGGACATATTCATCTAAGACTGATTACATAAAATTTACAATCACTACAACTCAAACAAATACATGGACTGGTATAGGATTTTCAAATGACCACAAAATGGTAAATGGACACTTCAATAAATTATTTGATAAATTAATTAATTAAATTAAATAAATACCTATAATATATCGATTTTACATAATTAGGTACTTAATCATTTAACTGTTTTGTTATTACAGAGCCAAACTGATGCTATAATCGGCTGGGTGGATAAAGCCGGAAGACCATTCCTCATGGATACTTGGATAAATGGTTACACAGCTCCACTATTAGATGCTTCTCAAGATCTTAGTAACATTACCGGTAATACAGTTGATGGATTAACAACATTAAGTTTTATGAGAAAACGATCTACAGGAGATACTAAGGTAATTAATTAGATATTCATTTATATCTTTGTAATATAAATAACATAGCAAAATGCCAAAATGTAATTATAAATTATAATAGATCACTAAGAAAAAAGCGTTTTAAACATAATATTATATAAATCATCTCATTACCTAAGTAAACCAACTTACCAAGAATATGATTAAATTATGGTTTTATTATTTATAGGATATGATGTTTACGGATACTAATTGTTTGTATTTAACATTCATCGTTAAAGGCGGTGGTTATAATCCGGTAAATAAGAAATTAAAAAAACACGAACTTGTGCCAGTATTTTCAAACGAAAAAATATGTATACGATCATGTGGAGCAGGTAAAAATTAATAATAATAAACTTCAATTTTCAATTATATTAATTTTATTTTGATATTTATTTTCAGAAGAAGACTGGGAATCAGAGACTACTACAACAGCACCTAAAGCTGCATTTAATGTCGCTGTTAAGTTAGTTAAATTAGGCGAACATTTTGTTGTGCCCCCAGCCGGTAGCGCTGATTTTGACGCTTTAGCTAACACAGTCACTACTGGTTTTAAGAAGTCTCTAACTAAATTACCAGAATTTTATAAGATTAGTGTCGATGAATTTTCTCAGTAAGTTTATTTATATTATCATTAATATTTAATTACTATTAGTAAAAGTACTACTATATTTTGAATACATTATTTATGGTATTCACAAACAGTTGTTTAGAATTATTGTAATTAAAATTATTTTACAAATTTTATATATTTTTTAATTTAATTACAGAGACAATGATAATGTAGTTGCTAAAATGAGTGTGGAATTAGACGAAAGTGGTGGTGGATCACGTGGGCGTGCATTAGGTACAGATGAAGGTGCAGAACAGTTAGAACGCGTTTTAAGAAGCACAGTAAATAGTGGTCATGTGGGTGCATTATCATTAGACCCTAAATACTTTGTTTTCGAAGCAGCCCCACGTAAGTTAAATTTTTTTTAATTTTTATTATACGTATATGTATATATATATTATATATATATATGTATGAAACGTTTCATGTTTCTATATTACTTTAATGACTTTAATACCATATAAAATAATATTTGATTAAATTGATATAATTTTATAGTTAAATATTTATAAATTACATTATTTCGTATATTCTTAATTAAATTTATTATATAAAAATTGCAAGAAATAGGTTTATAAAATTATAAGTTATATTATATTTTACAGTTTCTAATACCATTCCACTAGATGAAAATTCCAATAATAGCATATTATTATCTACGACTAAGTTATGGATCGTTATTGGTTGTATATCTGCTTTGGTATTCATTGCCATAATTCAAGCCGGTTGCACAATCTACAAGACAGCTCGAAGACCCAGACCAAACCATAAGGTATCAAATTGCTTTTCTTATTGTGAATTATTGTTATAGACATATAAAAATTTGTTGTCGTACATGATCCATTAACAGCTTTTGTAGAGCTTTGTCTTTGTGTTAGCTTTTTAAAAATTATTATTAGGCTTATTTATGTTATTTTCATCATAGAAAGCTTGTAATTGTATAACTATTGTAGCTGGTTTATTCAGTCCCAACTGGAGTTCAGACCGGGTATCGGTCACCAGTCGACCCTTACCTATACACAACTGGTCATTGGGCGCCCATCCGAGCTGAACATGCCACACGTTACTAATCAAAATCAAAATTTAAATATAAATCAAAAAAAAAAAAAAAAAAAAAAAATTAAAAAAAATAAAATTCTACATCATATCAATAATACATAACGCATAGTATAAAATATAACTGGTGAGTCTGATCAATACTTCTTCTTTGTCTCAACTCTCGACTGTCTCTGTTTTCTTTCTTTATGATGCTCTATCAAATAATGGTTATACTTTTAACAGTTTTCACGTCTTCATGTAATCAACAAAATATGCAATTATTTTTCTCATGCTAACATGCCTACTTATGCTTATAAAATTTAAAAAAAAATAATTTGTCGCAATTAATCATGTATCAGATTATTTAATTATATTTTAATTTAATTATAATGCGTTTTTAAATAAATATTTACAATCTATATTAAAATTTGCAATTATTATAATAATTAAGAAATAAAAATGTGTATTTATACTCAACATTAAGCAAGTATAGATATTTAATGTATATAATTATTATTATTAGTATATTATACAGCTATACCTACTTTTATACAAGGAAACCCATATTTTTACGATTTCTTATATTTTGTTAATTGTAATTTATATTGAAATATGATTAACAATAATAATGTCGGTCAAATCTAAACGAAATCTATAATATTAACATTTTTAATAATTAAAGGATTGACCGAACACGTCTTACCACGATGCCGAATAATAATTTTATTATCATCATTATATTATTAATATTTGCTTGCGCTATTAAACTGCTGTACCTGCAAACTATAATATTATTATATTGTTATTTTTACCAGCACTATAATATTACTATCACACTGTAACTATTATCATTCGTCACTTTTACTTTATATAACTTATATCTACTACAATAATATTATAATATTTTTGTGTTATTATTTCTTCATTGTTGCGCAATATCATATTCGTATTGTATGTGGAAAAAGAAACTGCAAGAAACCTATAACAGCACTCTCGAATTAACTTTTTCGAAATTAAAAATTATACACGACTGTACGTTATGTTTTGTATTACGTCAAGAACGATATTATAGTAAATTACAATTTTTTAATTTAAAAAATCGTCCGGAAGTTTTTCTTTTATAAATATTTAAATTTTTTATATACTCATTATCTCCAAGAACGAATTAGTGACTGAACAAATGACCATTTCGCAAAATACTTTTCAAACCGCAAAATGACGGTTATAGGTTTGTATAGATTAGATTTATAAATTAATTCTTCGTCGTCCACACTTCGCATTGAATAAGGAATCTGAGCAAATCTCATATTATGACGATGAGTTTTTCTGACAGACCAATCACGCCATTACGGTGTTGACGTGCGTCGACCCGTGAAAACGTCGCAGGATTTCTAAACGGTGAACACGATAATTACAAATTATGAGACGATATAATAATGTATGCTATCGCTGTTTTGCCCATTGTCGCATTTCATATATTCGGGATATAGTCGGGATGATATAATTATTGTTTCGACTTCCAAGAGAAACGTTTTTTTTCGCTCGCGGATCTAATTTTTCGCCGTTACTATACGCGAGAAAGTTACGTGTGTCGTTATCGCGCACAACTCGTGTGTATAATATTATATTGATTATTATACCTACGTGTGAACGGACAGCGAATTTCTAACAGTATAATATTTTTAAAGTATAAACTAAATTAGAAATTCATTTCTCACGGAATTTTTAATTTTTATTTATATAACGCGATATTTCGATCAACGGTAATCTATTATAATATATAGGTATACCTAATAAATATTAAATATTTATACATATACGGTAATATTGGTTTAGGCACGTACGGGTTGGAAAATCTTCTTCTCGTATACATAGCATGTGACGGGTCAAATTTTAGCGACCATGGAATTTATATACTCCCGATTAGGTCATATTATGATACTATACCTAGGTCACATGTAAAGTAAAACCAGTTACAATAATAATGGGTTCCAGCTTCCAGATATTATTATTATACCTAATATATTATTAAAATGTGAATAATTGTATTCATGGTGAAACGTGAAAATTCCACCGTCGTCTTAATTTGACCCGTATTATTATTTATATGTATAATATAAATATACGCAGTACTAAATTTCTAGAGCATATTAACAAGGTGGATTTTATTTTTATTTTACGCAGGAACACAACGGTCTTAATTCCGCGTGGAAGGACTATTCCGGAAATGGCGGCGGCGGAGCGAACACGAATTATGCGTTCGATCAGTATGATGGTGACGAAAAACAATCGCCCACATCTTTGAGCCACACGTCCACCATACCGCTTACCACAAAGTTGGCATCGCACAATGGCGGTAGCGGCGGTAATCATTACGCCGAATCGAGGTCGCTGCACAGGCCAGCCGCGGCCACGGCTGTGGCCAACGGCGGCAGCCGTCATATGCACAGTCGACCACCACCACCGCCGACCAGCCATCATCACGATCGTGCGGCCGGCACGTATTCGCTGCCCAGGCCCGCGCAACAGCCACCGCACCACAACGGGTACTACACGCACAGGCCTCCGAACAGGACGTCGATGCCGCAACACCAGCATTCCGCTGCGGCCGCCGGCGATCAGCTACAGCCGGACTTCTATTTCATGCCGTCGCAGCGGAAGTATTCCGGTGAAGTCGTCAGGGTATACGTAGACTACAACACCAACCCTAGGAAATAATAATAATAATATAATAGTTGCCATCGAAGTGATTATGGATTTTCAAATTTTTGTAAATAAATAATATTTATAGGTAAACATTATTATTATTATTATTGTTTTACACGTTAATTGCAGTTAAGATTTGATACTACGGTTTACGGAAGATAGCTCTCGTATATGCATGTCATATTACATTTTTGTTGAAACAGCAACTATACGAGTATACTGTAAAACGAGATCGAATTTCGAAATAATAATATATATTTCCTTTTTTTTTATTTATTTAATAACATTAACGTCACCTGACCTGATCTTTTTAATAATACATAATTGATTTCGTCTTCGGAACGATAATATTCACAATCCATTTTCAATAAAAATGCTAATCCGACTCTACGTTTACACGTTGTTACGAATTAATGCACGATTTATTATTATTATTATTTTACGTGCTGAGCCACTGCATCGACTGTATTTTATTTTATTATAATTTAAGTTTATATTTAATTTAAATTAACGTTTACGTCCATATATAAATTAATATCTTGTATAGTGCCCTTACCTAACTAAATACTCGCGTAGTTGTTTTCCTTTTTAAAAAAATTTTTATTTTATTACACTTTACACGGTAAAAATGAAAACACAAGAACAGTGTTTTCCGTTATTTATTTTACAATAGTGTTATTTCGTATATAATATATTTATTTGATATTATATTATTTGTACGCGTTGCAATATGGTACATAGCCGTTCTGCAATATTTATATTCATCAATAACCAAAATATAGTGCAAAATATTAAATTTGAAACGATATAAAGTATAAAATAATATTATATATATATATATATATAATATATATATATAGGTAAACTTTTAAATAGGTATAGTTAAGTATAGAAAATTGTTTGCTCATTTAGTTGAAAAAAATGTAATTAATATTATAAAATAGAATTTACATGTAGTTATAATAATATTATTTATGATATAAATATATTTTAGAGAATTGAATTGTTTTGTACTTATAACTATATATAATATAGTTAGTTAAGTAAACCCGTATTATACGTAATAATATAGCTAGTTACATCGTAATGTATAAAACAACTACGAGCTAATATTAAATAATTTTATATATTATAAACTATAATAGGTATAATAAGTAATCCTAAAATAATTTAATCATAGAAGTACGTCAGTAAGACAGTAAATGAATATTTGTTACTAATATTAGCGTTCAAATTATTTTTAATTTTATTACAAATATTATGTTATTATTATGCATTGTGAAATTGATAATATAATTACGACATATATTTTTTTATTCCGATTATTTTGTACTATTATTATTTTGTAAAAATATTACATACCAAAAGTGGCATTAAAAATTTATATAAATAAATATCGATTTTGATTTTGGCTTATAACCTTCAAAAATTAACTTTAAATGATTACACATGCAGAATATAATTGGTTGACATATTGGTCGTATATTACAATAGTAGAATACATATTAATTATGTTTTATATTAATTTATGACATAATGCAATATAAAATTATACAAACTAGACTAGATATCATGAATGATAATTATACTTTTTTAGAGTCAAGAAAAATACCCAAAACTTTAAATTTTTATCCAAATTATTATGAATGAAGTGTGAAGTTTTAACTAATGGGTCCACTGTTGACGTTTGAACGAAAACCATATTGATTAGGCGAAAAAAATGAATATTTATTCAGAAAAACCATAAGTCTTTTAAAAATTTTAGAAATAATTAAAGTTAATGCAATTGGTGTGTAGTTACAACATGGTTTTTTGTCACCTGATTTAAAAAGAGGCAGGATAATAGTGTCTTTATATGAAGATGGGTATTTTCCAGAGACCATAGAAAAATTAAAAATATTAGATAAAGGTTATTGTGTCAGCAGTTTTTTTAAGAATAAAATTTGTCGAGTCATTTTTGTAAAATAAGAAGTATTTTCTGGAATTTTTCGAATAAAATTTGAAATTTCAATGGGGTATATTGACTCAAGATAGATATAATCATTTATATGGCAATTTTGGTTTAGTTCTTTAAAATTTAATTTATTATAATTACTAGAATTAATCTCATCAGTAATATTTTTACCAACATTAATATAATAATTATTTAATTCGTTTAATATTTCAGATTTGTTAGTTAAACAGTTAAAGTAATATTAGAATCCAAACCGTTCAAACAGTTTATTGGAGGTTCCTTTTTACGTCCGTTGCCCGTTGGTTTATCATTATTTTTATCGCAGATAACTCAAGTTGTCTATAATATCTCTTGAAGAAAAATACATATTTTAGAATAATACTGAATTATTCCAAGAATAGTTATCTGAAGAATAAATTGTATTGTAATAACCATAGACCTTATACTTCGAATAAAGTATGGTATAATTACATTTTTTTTTTAAATACATGGTACCAAGACCAACTGACCAGGTAGATTGTAGATAGCATATTGGACGAGTACCGTAATCTTCAATTCAAATCCATCAATCAATTCAATCTTTTTTATTAATCGTTATTCGTTATTGTAAAAGTATTGAGAAATAATAAGAAAAATAATTATATAACGTATTCTTAGATATTAATCACTAAAAATTTCAACTTTAAGCAGCTATAAATAATAAAAAAAAATATGTATATATTTAGATTCTGAGCGAAGCGAAGAATGTATTGGTTTTACAATGATGTGTGTCTTTTGTTTTTATATCTGAAAACACTTTTACGACCAAAAATAATGTTCCGATTTTCATGAATAGTATATGTTTCCGGTTGGAAAGTGGGTGTAGTTGGTACTTTATTTAGGTCATTTTTCGAATTTCTCAAAATTGACCCTAAGCGGTTAAAAAAACGACGAAAAAACGGCATTTTTCACGAAAACTGAAATTTCGACGAATTCGATTTAATATTTCACGATAACTCAAGCAAATTTAAGTTAGAGACTTGAAATTTTTTTTAAGTATTTACATAGCTATTATATATATGTGGTAAAATTTTGGAACCGTTACGTTAATTTTTCTACAAAATATAGGACTTTGAATATTTCGTAAAATTCTCGTTTTTACGTATATAATATTTGATAAAATTGGCAATTTTTGGTATTAAGGTCTGAAAATGTTACTGAAGTATACTTACATATTACTTAACATCATACTAAAATAATAGAAAAATCCCTTGTCTCAATTTTTTTTAATTTTATAGCTGTTTTAAGTTGATATTTTTAGTTCAAACGGAAATTATAATCTGACTGAACTTCGCTCAGAACCGTTTTTTCGAATGCAATGGTTTATCATTGCATTCAAATTCTAATTTAAATTAAACGCTATGATTCGCACACCTGTATCCCATGCGGCTGGAGTATCAGCTCTTTTTAAAAAAATATTTTTTATAAACAAAACTTAGCAGTAATATAGCAGTAATATTCTTATATGATAAGGATAACTCATACAACTACATATAAAAATGTTTCACACGGCTGAACGTGCAGGCAAAATATCAACAGGAATGTATACGAAAATTTCACTATAATGTAAAATATATCAAAATAATGTAGGTATATTATTTATTATTATTGTTGATGCAAAAATTAAAAGAGATTTATAAAGATGAAAGAGTAAGGAAACATTATAAAAACGTTAATAAATACTTGTAAATACATTCTTATGGTATAATTATTATAATATCTACTATAACAATAAATAATTAATCAATTAACTTTATACATTTAAAAATTGTGCATTGTTTGGAAAAGGAAACGTCATAATAAATTATTATTTTCCCAAAAATAAAATATAACATAATTGATTTTTTTTAAACTTACAAATTATATATACATTGTATTTGTGGTAATAAAAAAAAAAAAAAATAATAATAATAATTTAAATCAAAATGCCAAAAAATGAACTTATTAGTCCACGATAAAGATATATTATTGTACTTAATCACCAAATATTATAATAATATAATATGGAAAATTTAAGAGCAACTGTCACTCACCAGTAACCGTAAATAAAATATTACTCAAATAATTATAAAAAAAATAATATTTAGTTGACAGTTAATTCATAAATAAACGAAACAAGACTTACGCATTTTATTATTTACGGCTTAAAAAAAACAAAATATATTATATATAGGTATGTATTATAAAATACTTTTTTCAGTGTGTAATCATAAAATTATATTAAATATTAATTAAATCTTTAAATTTAAATTTATAATTGTATAATGATTAAAATAGAAAAAAATTAATAAACAAGTTTTATTTAAAAGATATCAATACAGTTATTGCAAATTCATTGGGTGCTAACACAATTGTATTAACTTTTTCGTAAAAAAATAAAAAAAAAATAGCTGATTATGGTGTGGAAAGGATACAGGTCTAAAGAATATAGTTTTATATTTTGATTAAAATTTGAATGCAACGATTAATCATTACATTCGAAAATACGATTTTGTGCGAGTTCATCGAATAATATATGCATTGATTAAATTTTTTACGTTCAATTTAGATTCCCTTGAAACCCCTAAATGAGTCATCTAAATACCCAAATCAGACATTACTTCTATCAGAATAGTTTTTTGATTGTAATGATTTATCATTGCATTTAAATTATAATCAAAATTCAACACAATCCTCTTTAGGCCTGTATTCCTTCCACACCAGTATCAGCTCTCCTTTTTATTAATCCTTTACAGCTACAAAAAAAAAAAATCTTAAATTGAATATTTATTACAATTATTTGTAATACCTGTGTAATTGATCATCAATAACTTTTTCAAAATTTTTGGCAATTTTATTTAACATCGTTGTAAAAAATTGAAATATAACAATAAAAATCCATATAAATACTTTAAATATTGATTTTACTCAAAGTTAAACTTTAAAGCTTTAAACAACTACAAAAAAATTGATACTTGATATTTTTTTCAATATTCGAGAAATACGGTAATCAATATGTAGGTACCTAAGTATGTTTTAAAAAATTTTCAAAAATTATTTACGTGCTAAAAGTTAAAAACTAACTACTTAAATAAATTAAAAATAAATATTATACATTAGACAATAAAAAATATACAGAAAAACGTTTGTAATGAACCATGGTTAAGTGTAATCGTCTGCTTATTCGCTGCAACGCACAAAGACTCTCTATATTTTATACTCTATATCTGTATGGCGAAAAATAATTTTTCGTCCGTCCATACACAAAGTAATTATTATTTAAAAATAAAGTGTTTTATTATAAAATAACACGACGATGGGAGTAAGTCGGAACAAAATATGGTGAATACAAATAATTTACAAAAATAAACAATGTCTGTCTGCGTAAAACGTGAGTAGATAATTCTATATTTGTATAATATAATTATTTGTTCAGTTGTGTGCGAATTGTTCAACATCGTACATTCATTAACATTCGTCAATCGACTGTAAAATATTTAAATATCTACACCATAGTTTTATATTATTTAAATTACCTATTATAATGAGTAAAAAGTTTGTACACTATGTTAATCAAATTTAAAGTATATGCAATTGTACCTAAGTACAGTGGCGTATTTACGTATAGGCACTGTAGGCACGGGCCTACAGCGGCAAATTTTGAGAGGCGGTAAATTTTTAAATTACATTAATTTTTTTATTTACCTAACTGTCTATAATACACATACGTATATATTATTATTGTAAAACTCACAATAATATTACATGTAGGTAATATATTTCTTATTTATAGTAGAGTATATTTAATTTTTAATTTTTTAAAAAAAATAATAGCCAAAGAAGGTAATATAATATAATATTATTTGTCAACAATATTGTTATACTCGTATTTTATGAAGGCTGTTTTACATAAATTTCTTATCTAAAATTGTACTTAATTAGATCTACCAAAACTCATGATAAATTGAACAGTTTAGCTTTACTTTTAATAGAGTAAAATATTAAATTAATTAAATGGCAATAATTTAATTGACGAATTTGCAAGAACTAAAAGTAGACGTAAATTATAATAAAATAAAATTTATGTACTTATATTAAAACATTTTTTACTAATAAAAAAATTAAACAATATTTTGTGAAAATTAAATATTTTTTTATTTGATAATTTTTTTTCAATAAAATCTGTTTGACATGCATCCAATAAATTTATATTTTAGTAATTTAAGGTGGCAAATTTCTACAGGCCTATAGGCGCTGAATATACAAATACGCCACTGCCTAAGTAAAAGTAATATTGATATAATTTCGAGTTCAACGTTCGAAATCGAATTACCGAACGATAAAAAAAAAAATCTAATCGTCTCCAGGAGAGTCAAGGGGTCGTCGACATACAACGTTTTTGTTCAAAATCTTTGATTGATTGGAATTATTACAAAACGTTATGGCTTATGGAATTGGCGAAAATTATTTTAATATTTTAATCTCTCGCGCGATAACAATATTGACCTCTGTGATAAATAATATTATAATATCTCCCCACCGCGGTAACAACCAGCGAATACCGCTCGTGCGGTATCAGGTTTCGTAATTGGTACGTGATCGTCTGGTCGTGGAGGACGGTGACGACGGTGAACATATGTTTAGATAACAAAGACGAAGAGATAATAATGTTATTGTTGTAAATTTTCTCCGCGAGCGTTTACGTCGTACAATATAACATAATATTATTAATTATTATTATTTAATTCGGTGGTAAGGTATTCAATTAATGTTATTGTTTTATTGGCGTCGATTTGTTTGTTTTTATTTTTTTTATTTTTATTAATCGTCGCCGCTGCCGCTATTGCGTTCGTCGGGGACAACTCTAGCGTTTCACGGGAAAATCGAATTTACAGCTCGCGCCAGTTCTCCGCCGCTCCCTTTTCTCGTGTTGTGGCATACGCGTAGATTTTCCCTGTTTCTTTTCGTTGTTATGCGCTACGGTCACGGCCGTCAATTGTCACAAACGACCTACTACCAATTCCGTTAATCGAACGAACGCGTCGCGCCATGTCCAAGACGTCCGGTTCGGCCGCATCCGGCTCGTCGTCGACGTCGTCACAAACGCCCGGAGTCGCCGTAGTATCAACCGAGGACAATTTCGACTTTTTATTTAAAATCGTGTTGATCGGCGACTGTGGCACCGGTAAAACGTGCGTCGTGCAGAGATTCAAGAGCGGCACGTACGCCGAAAACCAGGGCAACACCATCGGCGTAGACTTTTCAATGAAAACGATCAAAATAGACGGCAAGAAAGTCAAGGTGAATTGATCGTGTTTGCGTAGTTAATTCCGCGTCGTTTGTAATCATTTGTGTTACTCCTACTGTTATAGCTCCAAATATGGGACACGGCCGGCCATGAGAGGTTTCGTACGATCACACAAAGTTATTATCGTTCAGCCAACGGAGTTCTACTCGGTATATAAACGTTATTAATGCTTTTTTTATTTTAACCGTTCTGTATACATTCCGTGATTATCTGTTTTTAGTGTATGACATTACGAAACGTGCTACTTTCCTAAATTTACAGAGATGGGTTGAAGAAGTACGTCGATACACATCGTCTAATGTATTACTTGTATTGATTGGTAAGCTTGCTTTAAAAAAAAATAAATACATAAAAATACATAGCTAAAAAGCTATGTTGTAAAAAGCTGTGTTATACAATAAATAATTTGGTGTATTTAGGTAATAAATGTGACCTGGAAGAAAATCGTCAGGTAGAGCTGTCTGAAGCAGAAGCAATGTGTGAATATTTTCCTGAATTATTGTCTGTACTAGAAACTTCAGCCAAAGAAAATAAAAATATCGAGGAAGCTTTTGTTACAATCGCCTCTGAACTCAAGGTAAGCATTATTTTTTAAACAATTTTAAGCATTAATTGTAATTATTATTGTTATAGAGACGTCATGATCAAAGTGCTCACATTGAAGATGAACCTAATCCTGTTATCAACTTAAGCGAAGGTGAAAATGTTCAAAAATGTAAAGGTTGTACACTGTTATAAGTTTACCTAGCAATATGGTACATAGAACAAATTACAATTTGATCATTATTATTCTAAAGTAAGATTATAAGCATATACATAATGCATGTATACATGTCTGTATAATCTTATAATAACACACTTGTTTAATTTTAAATCTTTAATGTTTTATTAAAATTGTATTTAAAAAAAATAAAAAAGGAAAAGAAAAACAATGTGAGGAGGGCTACTCAGAATTTATAGGTTTTCACACTATTATAATCAGTGTTAATACTATATTAATTTTATTATTCTAATACTTGCAATAATTTTTATTGTTTGTTAACATATTTACTTTGTTAATCATATAATCATACACATACACTGTTATGTTTAAGCATTGAGCTTTTCAAATAGTTTTACAAGAAATCATTGTAGTATTTGCATTTTTACAAGTTCCTTTCAATAAGGTCCACCAAATGTTTTTAAATAAAAACTATTTTTTGTTAATAAACTAATAACAGTGCATAAATAATTTTTATTATCTTAGATGAAATACTATTAAATTTTTATTATCTATGTACATAGAGGTATACATATTCATATCGGACATTATAGTTTTTCTTTTTTTTTTTATGTTTTCTATAATATTATTTACAAGTGATAAATTAAATGTATACTATAGATAATCATATTATTTTTATGATTATAATATATAAATTATATAACTAATGATATGGTGAAGGAAATACTAATTTATAATTTTTTTTGTTTGTATCAAAAAAGAAAAAGAAAAAAAAACAAATAATTTTATCATAATACTTAATACTTTTTACTAGTCACATGAAAAATATATAAAATATTATAGAAGTTCCTTTCTTTGGTAATCAATATGTGTTTATGATTATAATAATCATTTACTCATCCTTCCAAAATTTGTGATCATTAATATTAGTACGCAGTGTATTGTATTAAAAAATTGTATGTATGATGTGTATCAAAACATATATGTTTATTTTTTTCAACTTTAAAGATGTTTTATTGGTAGCTATTTTTTATGTTTTAAAAATGATTTATCTCAAATTTATATTATTTGTTTGTATTTTATTATTTTATCAATATATGTATGAGTTTTATAATTAAATATCAATATAATATGTGCTGTCATTACTTGTATAGAAAGTATACAATGATAATAATTGTATAAATTAAAGAATAGTTTTATTTAGAAAAGAATGAATTTATATACAATGGATTTGTTTTTGTAACATAATACATTAATACTTTACTGTTGGAAATAACAATATTATATTTTGTTATTTCTATATAGAATATAGATATTATATAATATATTCTCACATTAAAAACATTTTTTTACCTTATTAAAAACTTTTTACATTACCATAACATAATAGATATATATATATATAGTCTAATTATAAATAATTGTATTGTAATTTGTGTGTTTGTAATTTATTAATCTAATATCTATATGCTTTTGCTAACAGCAATTTATATTGACTGGTCGACTGATGAAAACAATTATTTCAATTCATCAGAATGTGAAGACATTAACAGTTACCATCAAAATCTTTAAATTCTTTAAATATAATATAATACGGAATGTTTTTTCAACAGTCATTTCTGTGGTAATTGTAATGGATCAAAGTAATTACAAAATTATCATATTGCAACTAAAAATATTATAATTTATAATATAAACCATAAAGGTATTATTATTTTTTTTATTTTAAATAAAAAAGAATAATATGTGAATCAGTGACAATTTAATTTCCTTTATTTGTATAGGTACACTTGTCTATGTTTACATGTTAAACAAACATTTATGATGTTAATTAACTTACATACTGAATAATTAGATAGTAATAATAAATTTAAATACTATTTGAATTTTTGAAAGAAAAATTTAATTTATCATTTGAAACTTAAAAAAATTGTACATGGTCATTTAGACTTTAGTTGGTATAATTAATTTATATTTAATTAGTAATTAAAAAAAAAAAGTGTCTATACTCTATGATTTACAATGTGCCCAATAGTATGTCATATACGTTTAGCCAAATAATTTTTATTTTTACCGGTGTTATTGCGTTGTGCATTAATTAATTAATATGTATTATGATAACGTCAGGATGTGGCATTACAGTTATTTAGGAAATAAAAACATCTCGTTATTAAATGGGTATAATTAATAAATTTAAATATTCATTCAAACAGCTACTAAGTAGTATTTATAATAATATATATACCTACGTTAAATTGTTAACACATAATTACACATTACATATTAACATAATATAATTATAATGATTAAATATAAATATTTTTCTGTAAAAAAAAAAAAAAAAAACATTTAAAAATATTAAAATTATAACATATTTGAAAATTATCTATAATCTATGTGTAGCATGAATAATATATGTGTGATTTATTTGTTCTTCTAACAATATTAAAGACAACCAATAAAAAAAAAAATTCAAGAGTTTAAAATATGTTCTCGACAAAAAAATTCACTAAAAAAAAGATAAAAAAAAATTAAAATTAAAATATATATTATTTGAAATAGGTAAAAAACTACTTAAAATGGTAAAAAAAAAGGGGGGAATTGTTTAATGTGTTATTATATTAACACTGCAGCCCAAATGAAAACTTATTTTATATTGTGCGTTTTTTTTTTTTTTTTTTTTATACTTTATAGTGTTTTACAAAAATAGGACGTAGATAAAAAAAAAAGAACAAATAAACTATGTAGTTAATATTAATTTTCTTAAATACGTGTTAATCGTAAAGGAATAATTATTATTAAATACTCGGTTTTAAAAACGGTGGTAAAATTATTTGACTCGTTTCGAAAGTCAATACCGTTTATCGAACGTTTTTCTACCCCGCAGCGGTAAAAAAATTGTATTTCTTTTTTAAATTTAATGCGGTTAATGTTATACCTAATATTATTAGAGATTGAATATATAGCCACAGAAGTATGTGCGTTTGAAATTTTTTTAGTTTCCTCCGTGAAATTAAAAAAAAAAAATCCTACCCACGAAATAAATAAACCAGGTTATAACTAATAAGAGTTGAGGATTAAGACTTTGAAAATTTAAATGAAATTTAGGTGCATAAATAAATTATCAAGATTTGACCAAAATTGTAATTGTTTAAATTTATATTTTTTCGGATCTCCCAAAAATTTTTTCGGCGTTAGCCTCTCGCTTTTTAATTGTAGTAGAGTTTAAGGCAAAACGCGAACAATATTTCAATATATATAATTGAAAAAAAAAATCTCTCCCATTGTCCATTTAATTGCATAGGTATTGTGCGTTCGTGTGTATGCTGTAAAGTGTGTTTACAGAGGATTAAAATATTAAATTTTATAAAGTCCAACTACAAAACCTATACCATCTATTAAGTATATTATATATTTATATGTGTATTTTTTTTTAAATTTGTGTTTCGATAATAATATTGTTATAAATTATCGGAACTCCCGACAGAGTGCGTAGATATTTCGCATAAAATATAAAATAATTTCGAGTAAATTAGATAATATATTATAAATTGATATTCGTCTAAACGTATACGTTAAAGTGTAAATATTAATATTATTAAAAATTTCAAGTTATAATATTGTTACACCTAATTGACTAGAAACGTTTTATGTATAATTAATAACTATGATATAAATTATTCATAGTAATTGATAAGTATATAGCGTATAATAATAGTATAATATGGAAAAATACTAATTTTATAATTATTATATTGCCGAGTGGCATAATAAAAGAAATTGATAACTTATTTCCGATTATTTTTACTAACTTAACCGTTCGTATATAATATAAATATTACCTATTTTTATTATAAATAATATACGAATGGACAAATGACGCAACATTGTTACTATTATAATATTAGATAATATTATAACGTAAATTAACTATTTATAAGTTATAACTATAGATTAAATTTATATTATTATTATTATTTTATAATTATACAAATGTAAAAATCAAAAGTGAAAAGTCTAACACTATAATATTATTATATAATTCCCACTAAATTTTTTTTTAACTGCGCTCAAAACTAGTGGCATAACTAGGTTTCAGTGGCCTATGGGTAGACTATATAATGAGGCCCTTTGTAAAAAAAAAAAAAATGCAATTATAATATGAAATATGAATATTATAAGTACATCTTATCTCCAAATTTGTTCAAAAACTATATATAATATTCCTTAAAACAATTTAAAATTATAAATTTTGTAAGAAAAATTGTCTTACTTCGTAGTGTTGGCAAAATTATTAAGAACTTTTTCTATGTTTAGTCAAAAATTCTGATCTTTTATTGTATTCAGAATTTCTATATTTGACAATTTTTTGTACCTATGCTATAAAATTTTAAATTTTAATTAGTGCTATTGCCCATGTTTTATGTATTTCTTTTTTTTATCTATATTTATATAACATATCAACATTTTTTTCATTTTTATCACTATTTTTTTTTTTTCAGGAGCCTTCTATAGTTAGGGGCCCGTGGAATTCGCCCATTTTGCCACCTCGATTTTTACGCCACATGCTCAAAACATTAAGACGCATAATATATTATATTATTATTAATTTATCGTCGGATTCTATTTACAATAAATAATATGAGGGAAAAAATTCGTGTGAATTGCACGAGAAAAACAGTTAGGTATACCTACTCGTATATTGTGTACGTTGCAATAATTGTTATTTTTCTTTCTTCGATGCTCAAACATCACGCGTTCCCTCAAATTACCCGTATACGGTATACTTATTATATGGTTATTTCGAATACCTAGTAGATTTTTAATTTTAATTTTCAAAATTTCTGTTCGACCTAAAAAATCAGTCGTTCGTAACGTTAGATTATTTGAAAATAAAAAATGTATACCTGTAGGTACTCGTCTATTTAGTTTTTTTTTTTATTTACATGCTGACATCTCACAATACGATGTGTCATAAAAATATTAAATAATAATACTATGGATTTCCTTCGTAAAATTCTGATGTAACCGAATAAAAATTTCGTATGTTACATATTATTTTGCAGAAAAATGAATAATATTATTAATTATATATAATATAATATAATCATATTGTTATACGATTACATACAGTGACCGTAGGCAGGGGGGTTTAAGGGTTCATCCCCCCACCTTCCCATTAACTTTATCTTTATATATATACATATGTATGGTAATGGTGTATTTTAAGCGTGTAATGTACTCGTATATGAATATTTAATAATCCCCCTTTCACACATTTCTGGCTACATATAATATTATGTAGGTACCTATCTAATATCTATTATTCTATTGGATAATATATTTAATAAAAAAAAGTTTATTGTTTATTTTAATTAAATCTAAAATACTCTTAGGGTATACATGAAATATACTAATATTAAATTATTATTATTAATTGTCTTAAAATAATTATTTCTATATATTATACTTATTATTTCCATATCATAATAGACTTATTTACGACTGTCCGCCACATATAATAAGTATATAATATGTATTTAAAACTACACTTATATGGCATATATTAAACCTGTGCATCGTTTATCATATCTATATTATTTATATATAATAGATATAATAAAAATAATCTACATCATCAAATTGTATATAATTTTTTTATAACAATTTCACTATATAGATTAAAAATTTTATATTTCATTAAATACAATTCACTATAGTTAATTTCGCTATGGTTTGTAATTTTTTAACATTATATTATATTAATATACGTGTGATTCTTATACTGTATATATATATAGGTATATTAAAATTTGGCTAAAGGAATCAATTTTCACGTTTCAGCGTGCGTAAATAGTAGGCATACAGTAAGAAGTATTATTATGTGACGGCGATATTTAGTGAATTCTTCCAGTTCAAATCCCGTCCGAAAGCACGTTGGAGCCGTTCACGTAATTCCAATTTCCGTTGAAAGCTTCTGAAAAAAAAAAAAAAAAAAAATTAGCGATATACGTGACTTCCGAGGATCGTCAAAAATTATTTAAAATTTAAAATTAATATAAAGAACAATAGTTAAATACGAAATGTGAACCAGAAAAAATATCCTCTAAAGTCAGGATGCGTTTCCAACCCTTTATACATCTATCGACAGTTTCCGTGTCTCCGGTGACCCTTTGCCCCGAATCAAAAGTCATACGTACTTAAATCATTTAAATTATAAAACTATTATAACAATGTTATATTATCTATACGTCATTACAGTAATACGTTCAAATATAAAAATTCGAACTTTCGTGTTTCTCTTATATTATATTATATTATATTAGACGAAAATAACGTAAAATTAATTAAATTTAACGAATCCGTGGAAAGGACGAAATATTTAATATATAATAGGTATATATTTATTTATATATTATCCAGGGAGTCTAAGCTCTCGGAGTACCTATACATATATATAATATATAAAACGTGTTCATGTCGTAAATAAGATTAAGCATATTATAATATATTATAAGTTATTATGTATTCAAATCAGACGTCTCGGTGTATGATGTACATTATAACTTTAAATGGTTGCGGATTTGCGGTACGGTCTAACCTCAAACGTATTATACGAGCTCCGCGATCGTTAACGCCGCAAACGTTCATTAGGCGTACCGTATATATTATTATTATTATATAATATTAAGATGCGGTTTGATCAAATAATTAAATATACGCGAGATAATTAATAATAATATTAATCGAGGTCGTACTCAGATAGGGTCCGTTGTTATGTCTGGCCAAACAACCACGGCCACCTGTGTAATATATTATTATAATTTTATCGTCCCGTCTCCCGTCAACAATATATTTATTAACGTAACCTTTTATAACTTAGCCGAATAACGACGATTTTGAAAAATGCGAAAATTGATATAAAATAATAACAATAAAAAACTAAAAAGCGCGCGAAAAACTTCAGTGGTTGGTAAAATCGTCGTGTTTTAGAAAAATCTGAATAAAGAATAATAACCGCGGTATTTTAAGTATATTTACAAGTAGTGTATTACGTTATAGTTAGGTTCGATTTAGGGGTAAAAAAATAAATGTTTATGCATTCCCTAGGGGGCCTTAAAATTTAAATAGGTACCACGTTATAAAAAAAAAATATATATTTAGGTTAGGTTATTATCTCTTACCGATATCGCCGTCCTGAACGTCGACTCCGTGCCGGGGAGGACACGGGCCCGGTGCTTTGGTTTCGATGACCAGGCCAGTGGCGCAGGCGTCCATGAACATGTGACACCAGGAACGGTACGTCTTGTCGTTACTACCGCACACTGGTTCAACGGAACTCCTCCGTTTGCCCGGCAACATCTCCGGTTCCGGGCACGGCAGGTTGCACGTCACGCACCGCGGACGTCCGGTTTTCTTTTCCACCAAACACTTTTGGCCGCTCTTGCAGCTGACCGAGGCGCAAGTCGCAGATTCTAAACGAAACACGCCATCGTGTAATATTATTATTTTGCGATTAATCGTGGAATAATAACTATAATATACTCGTAATATATAGTTATGATAAATTTAAATATCGGACGTTTAGTACACGTGTTTGATTTGAACTTTTTTCAACCTAGTCCCGTCCATTTTTCATACACTCGTCACATAAAATAAATATTCATAAATTAGCATTAGTATAATAAATTAGTTCGTTAGGTATATACTTTTCGGTTCGGAACCTAAAAGCTAAAACCGACCAAACCTATAAATAATTTAAAAATCCACCACGATGGTTTTCAACCGTGGTAACGTGTATAGGTACTTAGATATAATACGGTGTTGTCTCGTTCATTATATAATTATATTAATATTTATATTTTATTTTAAATTTTATTAAGTCACTATACCATACCCCAGTGTTTCTTATATCCGCGAGCGCAGCGTATTACGTCGTTATTCGTTTTTAAGATTATTTTTATTTTTTATAATATGTATATGCCCTATCACAATTATTGAATTATTTAACCACGTGGACGTAACCTATTACTGATCAAAGTAGTTAAACTAACCTAACCTAACCTAACCTATAATTCGCCGTATCAATGTCCACGTGCATAATTAATTATAAATATTAATTATTCACATGCAAGACAGGGGCAAAATACTATACGTAAAAATAAATGAAATGAGAGGAAATATGACTTGTATAAAGATGTTTAAATAATTTATTTTAAAATTAAACAATTAGATGATGAATAATCGTGTATAGACAATATTATTAATTTCGATGAAGATGATAAATTATTGAATTTTATTTCATTTCGTCGTATAATTAACATATTTTCTAGTTTTGACCGGACGGAAGATAATACTCGCATATTTTAATATAATATAATTAACTGAGGACTCGGAAGTTGATGCATATTGCATTTTTTTTTTCTGAACAACTAATTTTTATTTTGTATTTTTTGACATTTTTCGTGTTTATTACTTTTTAAGTAATTTTTTGACATTTTTACGTCATTTTTACTGACTTCACACTAGTTCACTTCTTATCGTTTCTTGTCGACCATTATGCATATAACTTAAAACTTAGAAATTAAATATTTGTAATTTTTTATCTCATTTTTAAAGACATTATTTGTCATTTTTACGTCATATTTTGAACAGTTTCTAAGCTTTGATAAATGTATATAGAATTTTATAGTAAAGTAGAGTAAAATATTTAAAAACATGTACCTATTATTTTTATAAATTTAAACAAATATTTGTAATTTTTTTTAGGTCATTTTTTGTCATTTTTTATGTCATATTTGCATATTTTTTTTTTAGGTCATTTTTGATGTTTTTAAGGTCATCAACCTAATAATTATATACGTTCCATTGACAGTGGCGTAGCCAGAAATATGTGAAGGTGGGGTTATTAAATAATTATTCATATACTTTTAAAGTTTTACATGCTTAAAATGCACCATGACCATATTTATATAAAGTCAGAGGGGGGAGGGGTTTGAACCCTTAAACCCCCCTGGCTACGCCACTGTCCGTTGAGCACATAAGCGGAACAAAATTAGAGTGTTGAGTGCGCCCACTGCCCATTAACATGTCAACGAAAATCAAAAGACGATAAAGGATTAAAAGTATAAAGTAAAAGTAACTATAGACCCCTCCTAACTTTAAAAATAATTAATTAATTAATTAATTTCAAATTTTACTTCGAAAATTCGAAAATTGTTTAATTAAAGTAATAATTATATTAAGTGTAATATTATACTATACGTAAATAAACAAACGCTTCTCATTTAATTTAAAATCTTTAATACTATTAATTAATTATTTTAATTATAATACGTCATAATGTATTTTTTTTAAAAAAAAAATATGTTTCTTTTATTATATATTTATAATTTAAAATTTAAATGTGTATAATATTTGGAAAAAAATAAATGAGAGTCATTATTTTTCCTTTTTTTTTTAAAAAAAATAAATATCAAATTTTGAGTATTCTTTTAACTTTAAATTACCCGAGATAATTTTTTTATTTTTAACGTTAAATGTATGCCAAGGCACACCCTGTACTTGGGGGGGAGGCATTTATTCATATTTTTTTGCGTCCGATTTTATACATTAATTTCCAACATTTTCCATTAAAATAATTTTTATCTTTTTATATTTTGAAACCGCCTGCAGACGATTTTATCGAATTAAAATCGATTTTTGATTTTTCATCCGGACAAATTTAAACCGGTCGAGACTATAATATTCTTATTATTTGAATTTGAAGACCGGTGTACGCAAGTATATTATAAAAATAATTGTAAATTAATTTTATATAGTCACTCACTTAATTTACATACCGTAAGAATTATGCGCGCTGTCAATTATATAATATTATTATTATTATTATTATTATTATTATTATTATTTTTATTATTATTATTATATCATTTATGGACGAAACCGAAGTGATTATACGATTATAATATACGATTTACGAAATCACGACGAGCGTACGATTTAAATTATAATAATATAAATTAAAATTCCCGAGTTAATCCTGACCGCGTTTACGTGTCGTAATAATAATAAAATTTCGTTCTTAAGTCACGACGCGCGCATTTTTTTTTTTCACTCTGACGCTTATTCATTATTCATCCGTAGTGGATTCGGCAAATATGCGCAGAACAAAAAAAAAAAAAAAATGATGATTTTACGAGCAGATAACATTCGTCCGTTTACACACACAACATCAGCTATTAATAATAATAATAATATTATCACGGTAATTGATAATATTATTTTCAGGAATTAATTGCGATTATTTTTTGATATTCGACAAGACGTGCGACCGTGTATAGAGTCGCGCGCGGTCACGTGAACCCGGTTTTAAACGAGTCGCGGAAATTTTTTTCGTTTTTTTTCCTACTCGGATTTGTCAGAAACAATAATTTGAACAATTTATTTTAACGTATATATAGGTACATTTTTTAGGTAAATTTCACGCAAACGAATACAAACAGAAAAAAAACTAACCGATAACGTGTTTTTACCATGAACCGGGTACTAAAAATAGATCCGTCAATCAGCGTCATAAAATAAAAATTTCGCGTCCCGAATATACTTTTAATAATTTACCTAGGTACTAGTCAACGCGCATATCGGTTTACAGAATAACTATATATGCGTTTCTTTTATGATATTTTTCTATAATTTATTAATTTTTTTTTTTTTTTTTTTAATCGCTAGAATCGAGCAAATTAAAAGAAATGAATTTATAAATTATTGGAATAAAAATAATAAAAAATTTTCTTCTATAATATTATAATATAATTTATTGTAATATTATCCGTTGATTTAAATTAAATCGCAGGTATTGTTGTTTTTATGAACTTTGAAGTCGGTCGATAAACTTTCAAAACTTTATCCGTCAAAACGTATAAATACGTGTCGTGTGTAGGTATACGAGGTACGACACATTTTCGCGTTTAAACAGCGATGGTAAATGTGAATAAAAACTTTTTCGACGAAGGAAAATCGCTGATTTACAAACGATAATATTATAATTAAAATATCGTCGAGACTATTATTACGATAATATTATTATTATAATATATTGAGAGTGAAAAAAAGAGAGAAAGAAATTTCTAGAAATCCGCTGGATTCGGATGAATCTTATTGTGAAATAAAGAGGAGAAAATCGTGGCGACATCAACAATCGAATCATACAATCTGTCGGTCCGATATTCGAATATTAATAATGTCAAATGTGAGTTTTTAAAGTGATTACGAGAACGATTTTTTTTTCTCGTCGCCTTTATATGATATTTTTTTTTTTTTAAACACGTCGACGTCGTATCGTACGAATCCGCGACGATAAAATATTATTTTTTATTATTATAGAAACTCGTAACGCGCGTTATCATCGACCGTACATTCGTTTTCCGTTTGGACAGAAAACCGTTCGATCATTTCCTGCAGACATCAAAGTGATAATCTCCGCGTGCATAATAATATCATATACGATATAATACCTACAGTCGTATGCATATTATTATTATTATAGTAATTATTATGCATAAAACGTGGATAAAACACGCATATATACGTTAGCCGAACATTTATATATTATAATATTGTATATATATACGCGCGCCCACCGGTCATCGCCGCCGTCGCACTACTTCTTGTCGGCCGTCCGCCTACGCATTCATCGCGCCGCCGGTTATGGTAATACGAAAATAATAGGAAATGGTCGTCGTTGCAAACGCGCGATGCGGCGTTAAATTTAGTTTCTTGGACGACCGTCAACTCGCGGTGTATGAAATGCACAAGTCATTTCCTACAAAATAATAATATAATATTATGGTCGTTATATAATATAAGTTGCGGGGGTACAACAGCAACAGCAACAATATATTATAATAATTTTTATTCTCGGATATAAGTACGTATATTATTTTTTATATAATGGGCGAGTACACGATAATAATAATAATAATAATACCGAGTTATCAACGAGTTAAATCGCAACTTTTTTATTATAATATTATACGGAACTCATTTGTCGCTGCGATCGTATACGTAAAAACTGTACAATTCAAAATGAGAAAAAAAAAAAATACGTAGGTAATTTTTTTTTTATATAACTATATAATATGATATAGTACCTATATCAGATTTTTCGGTCTCGTCTGTCGCCATTTGAAAATAAAACGTAAATTACCTTGTTTACTCGTTACGAAAATAGATTTCACTTTGGTTTTAGTATGTTTTACGCTAACGAGAAAAACAAATCACGAGTATAAAAAAAAAAAAAAAAACATTTTTTATGGGTACAAATCGGAGAAGTTAAACGTTGGATACAGAACTACAGATACGAATATTATATGTATCTATAAAGAAGATTTGTTTTTCTTTCATCAGCCACGAAAATAAAGGACAAGATTATTATTTTATTGAAAATATTCGAGCACACTCGATTTGAAAATATCACGAACAGGATATTTGGAAATATAAGAGGACGCGCCGCCACGGAAAACACGTTATTTTTCCGACGTTTTCTTCTCGTTGGCACGCTATCGTCCGCTTTTAATAATATTATATTATATATTATATTTTAATCTCATATTAAACGACTCCTTTCCGAACTCGATTGAGCAATCGAAATTCCGTAATTTACGCGCGTGTGTGTGTGTATAAAGTCGAAACGTGAACTATACAACTTCATCTTCATCATTATTATATTATAAATTTATAACAATATATAATAATATAATATCGTTTTGACTTTTGACGCATTATAATAATTATAGGGTGTATACCTATCGGGTGACTTACGATAGTTTTTTTCCCGCGTGACTCGTAAATATTATTATTACGTTATACAGACGTAACTCGTATATTCCGCGTTGTAAAAATTTACATAATATTTATTGTATATTCCGCCGTTTGATGGCTATATAAATTCGGCGAATATTATTATTATTATTATTATTATTATTATTATTATTATTATTATTATTATTATTATTATTATTATTATTATTATTATTAATATTTTATACCGACCCGTCGAATAACAAATCCGAAAATATTTTACGCAGCAATAAATGAATAAACGAATATTATGGTAGGAGAAAAATTAAAAGTCGTGGACGGACGCGTTAAGGGAGTTCACGGGGGTTAAAGGAGGGAACGCGGTCCGCGTGTTTTTAATATACTCGTAACACTTAATAATTTAATATAACTTTATAACACACACACACAACGTGTATTATAAAACTGCAGGCGAATTTTCATGGGTAGTAAACGCGGCTATACGCACATAACTCGGTGGTGAGCGCGCGAGTTATGTTACACCGGAGTCGCGTCTAGACGGCTTAATGAAACCGCAATTGCCTCCGACCCGCCGCGCCACACCACATACACAAAATACATTATCGCCGTACATAATAATAATAATAATAATAATAATAATAATAATAATAATAATAAT
>JAIUCT010000016.1:5632057-5643087 GCA_021307375.1 Tetraneura akinire | reverse complement strand
ATAATAATAATAATAATAATAATAATAATAATAATAATAATAATAATTATTATTATTATTATTATTATTATGCCGCGATAGCATTAAAACGTCCGTATTATGAAACGCCACAACCCCGTAATAACAATAATATAATATTAATAATATTATTATAACGTATTATGTAATATGATGTGTACGACAAAACGCAACCCAGATGAATCGGTTGTTAAATGGTAATAATATTGTTTTCGTATAATAATAATTATTATTATTACAATTATTATTAACAATTCGAATTTCGAGTTCACTCTCTTATTCGTATATTTATTTTTTAAATCTAATATATTATTATATAGGCCGGTCCTCCCGATATTATTATCGCATTAATAGGCGCGCGCAGATTTAAAATTCTTAGGCAGCGGGAAAAAATTCAGAGCAATTTTTGAAGAAATCCGATCCATAATTTCGTTTGTTTTATATAATATTAATAGTATCATTATAGTTATTTAAAAAAACATCTCATCGATTAAGAATATGTTTTTTTTTTTTTTTTTACAAATCCCACCTAATTTAGGTATAATAATTTAATTTTTAATTTATCAATATTTCTAATTCTAATAATTAGCCGCCCAAAAAAAGATCAGGGGCAGCATTTACTGAATCTGCTGCCCCGTGTGCGCACGTCTATTATATATTTATGTATGATTATTGTGTACACCTACCGCGGTTTCGTATTTCACTCGACCGATTTGAAAAAAAATATAGTTTCGATGAATTCGACTCGCGCAGAAATTTTGTCTACGATATTTCGAGGAAACAATTTTTTCCTACATGTAAATTATATATACCGACAAAGTATACCAACGATACGTTTAAGACGTATAAGATTGTGAGATCGATATCATACGACGAATATAAATATATAATATTATAATATAGATTCGACCGATTTGGATAACTGCTGGATTGGACCTCGAGTTCGTCTATGTTCTTATCCGACTATAATAATATACTTATGTATAGTAAGTCATTGCGTGTTCGTTTTATGTTTTGCTATATATTATATACCTATGTAATATATACGCTATATTATAGAAATATAATTTTCGATTTCGTTTTTTGAAACGCCAAAATCTAGTTAGAAATATTGTCTCTGGCACTATACAGATAATAAATAACGGACTATTATCCGAATATGAATAGCACACGGTGACGAGTGTAGTAAAAAAAGCGAAAACGTACTATCGTATTATACCTATATAATATAATACTTGTCCCGATATAGTCGCGGCACGAAGAACGCCAAAAAAAATATTATTAATATGTTATTGTATTTACGCATTATATTTTAAACCGTTTGTCGGTTTTTATAAATCATAAATTCGAATTTTAAACGTCGCGTTTATTTATAAAGCGCGAGAAACGTTACAGTCGCGGACCATTCCGAGACTCGATGACCGAAAACCGAAACGAGAGGAATAAGTAAAAGAAAATAATAAAATATAAAACTGCGAAAACTCGTAAAACGCTATATTATTATTATTATTATCACATTATACTTTTGACTAAGTCGGATTTCAAAGCGCTCGTATATATATAATATTATAATATAACATATATAGGTATACAAATATATCATGGAAACGGGGGAAAAAAAATAATAAAAACCATCGAAAGAGATATAGCTGACGGCTACCGACCTGCCAAGAACGAACAATATTATATTATACGATTCGGTCGTCTGTCGGATCAGTCTTTTATATTAATATCATCTCGTTCGTCTTAACGTGCTGTGTGCTATATATTTTTTTATTTAGTTTTTCGAATTTCACAATAGATTCGGACACGTTGAACATCACAAAAATAGTTATTCGAACACGCAAGGTTGTAGGTCAAAAATTCGTATAATATACTGACTGACTATCCGACCAACGCGTATATTATCGTCATAATATAAGTATATACAATAATATATTATATTATGTTTGTGTATACGTTTAGGACGAGACCGAGGACGAATAAAGAATCAATTTTATTTATAGTTATCGGTTTTCGCAAGAAAAATGTCCATTCATTGTCTCGTCGAAAAAACATATTAACGTATTACGTTATATTTTTTAAAACATAAAACACGTAGAAGTTAAATCAAGATATAGGATTAATATAATATATAAAATTAGATTCGGGCGATACCTTCGACTACATATACTTAATAATAAATATTATACTTTCGTCCGTCGAGAATCGATCGTAAATGATTATATTATTATATTTAACCAAACTGATACTAAACCTAACCGTGAACATGTTATTGGTTAGTAATACCGTATAGGTACACTAGCTGTTTATATTTTATTTACTCACTCTTGCATCGTCCCTTATACGCTATCGGAATGGCTTTTCCCACACGGCACGCGGCTTCTCGCAAATGACACGCGCTCTGGTACGTTCGACCGTCGGACCCGCACACAAGCCTGGACGGCGACATACCCGGTGGACAGTAAGTGGCGCACTTAACGCAATGCGGCATAAGATTTTGGTCTTGTAGACAAAATTTACCTCCCGGGCAAGTCACATTGTCGCAAGAATCTAAAGAAAAAAAACAACACAAACGTCTTAGGTAAAAATCTAAATTAATACATTTATAAGATATTTGGACAATTATAATCCTTGAAATATGTAAGATCTTTGGATAAGCGATTCAAAATATTATGCCTATAATATACACCGATACCGTTAACGTAAGAAAACAATACTAGAAATATTATAATTTGGGTAATTATAGTCGTATTATTATACTTTTACTTATACTGTATTATAGGAACATTATAAAATCGATATAATAATAAATTATATACAAATATCCAATTATATTTATACAATCGAATAACCCAAATAATTAAAATATGATGTAATTTATGTTTACCAAACCAAGTAATTCGGAGTATAGAAATAATAGTCACACTTAAAATATTATAAATAGTAAATTATGGGAAACAATTTTTAGTGCACTCGAATTATTTTAGAAAAATCAAAATATTTGTTTGTAGTACTTAACATAAAGTGTATCAATAATATTAATGTGTACACGTCCGTGTGTGTCCGCATTACATAAAATATTTTGTTTGTTTATTATTATAATTAATTATTTATTTATTTTTATTTTAAAGAACATTTTTATTATTCAATATAGCTGGACGGTTAAAAACTATGATTATTAAAAAAAAATAATTAAATGACATATGGTAGGTACTTTACTTTCAATATATAATTTTTTTTTTCAATTTTTATGGTATGTGAAGAATGACAAAAAATTTACGAATTTCGTTATATTATGTATTACGTTATTTCTATTATTTCGGAGATTACCAAAATACCAACAGTCGGTATTTCGGTAAATATTTTACGAGAAGATTGTGTAGCAAACAGCGTATTATATCAATATATCAGTTGTATGATACCAGCTGCAATATATTATAATATGAACTTGATAATTGATGTCAAAGTTTCTTCGCAACCCGAATTGGTTAATAGAATCAAAAACGTGATAATATAACCAATGGAAATCGTATATACTCGTATATATGAATCGCTAACTGCAGAAAGAGGACAAGTCCACTTTTTCTAATTTTTCAGGAATGATCAAAAACCAAATATGGACATGTTCCCTTTCTATAATAAACAAGAATTTCCAAACAGTATATTTATTGTTTTGATAATCGGATTTGACTCCTATCTGCAGTAAACGATGTATTTAAAAAAAATGATAATAAAATCAAAATTGATAAAAATGGAATTATCCCCTTAGCAATTCATATATTGCATTTTGTTGTTAAAAATGTCACTATATATTATGATTATAAAAATTACTCACTCTGACAAAGTCCGTGGTAGGCGATCACCAGCGATTGGTCTCTGGTACGACACGATCGTTTTTTCAGTCGACAGTGCGACTTGTACGACATACCGTCCGTACCGCACACCGGACCCTTAACCCGGTAACCGTCGTGTCGCTTGCAGTTGGGCGAACAGATGCACTTTGGTGAACCGGAACGCATAACGCACGTTTTACCTGTACCGCATTCCACGCCTACACACGATCCTGTGGAATTTGAGATAAAAAAATAAATAATAATCACAAAAATAGTAATATATAAGTTAAATTATTATATACAGGATTCATTATTAATACTTATTGTAAAACACACGCATATAGTATAAATAATATTAAATATATTGCGTACGGGTAAAGATCGAAAAATCAAAGATTCGAAATGATTTTCAGTCGTGATTAGACGTTGAAAAATACGCCACGACCGATCGATATGAGCAGTCGGACATTTTGTTTTAATTTGTTTAACTCGTTGGCATAATACGGTCATTGGTCCACTGATCGATCGATTAATAAAATAATTACGTTATATACGATTCACACATCGTAAATCACTCATAACACTTATTATTATATAACGTTATATTTATATTGTATAGTACACATATGTTATAATATAGTTAGAACACGTAAAACACGTAAATTGATGGCAAATCGAATTCGTAGTACCGTATAGTATCAGATAAAACGAAAAATCTATAAGTACCCAATTTTTTGAAAACATCAATTTATAATAAACATGTTTAATTATAATATGTTTTTATGTATGGTTGACAATTTAATATGTTATCATTCTCAGGTATAAAATTTTACATTAAATCTCAAAATAGAAAAAAATTGTTGGCTCTGTAATTATAGTTTTCAACGACGGTTTAGGCTTCTATAATATATTATATTAATTTTGATGTCTTACAATATTTTTAATCTAACCACTTACGAACTAAACGAATTAAAATATTTAGATTTTTTTTTTTAAATATATTGTTTAAGAATAGAAATTAATACTTAAATGTTTCACCGCCGTGTGTTAGAGGAAAAAAAGAGAAAAAACGAAGGATTTATTATTAACCATTAATATTTAGGTTATTAATCTAACAAGGTATACATTTATGATGAATGATGATATACAGAAAAAAGTACACAAATTTTGAAAATATACGTATTCATTTAGTATTTAATTGTTATCATTACCTTTGCATCTTGTACACGGTACGCCGTCACCCAGAATACGCCAGAAGAATAACGCACCGTGATCCAAATCCTTCGGGCTCCAAGACGTCGATACGGAACTTCCGCCCAGCTCGCAACATTTTTCTTTTGACACGTGCTCGGCCACCAAATCCTTGCACAGACCATTTTTACTCATCGATCCCCAACACATACCACCTGAGAAAATACAAGTACGTATATTATTATTATTTTACATTGTATTTTACAATACATTTTCATATAACTCGTCCTTCGTCCAAATTATAAATATATAGACATCATATAAGCACATAATTAATATTTATTTTTGTTTTTAGACATATAAACGTATACGTTTATAAGTCGTATTACAAAAAGGTCATTACGATATTTTTACATTTTTGAAATTTGTCAAACAAACGTAATAAGCGAACATTAATCGCGTTTTATTGTTTTATACTGCAGAAACGAGCTGTTCTTATTTTAAAAATCGTGTAAAATGCCACGCGTGCACATTATAATATATATATATATATATATATATATATATAGGTACTGCTATATTAATCAGTACATTAGGAGAAGTCAAAAAAAAAAAAAAAATCGGTACATGCGTATTATACATACGAAAATTAAAATTATTTTATTATTAATTAATTACCCAATCGATTTTCGCAAATTAGAGCCATTTTTTTTTTTTTAAATTTTAATAATTTTTTATTTATATTATAGTTATCTATATAAATAAAGGTATTTTCAAAAACACAAAGTTGAAACGTTACTTTTTATTTTGCATATATAATATAATATGTATTTTCATTATACACAATGCAGTAAATTTTTTTACAAAATTGAGTAAAATAATATATTATTATTATATTTTTTATAGCCTGCAGTTATTTCTTATTTACGAGTAGTTAAGGCTAGGTATATTATTGTATATAGTGACTGTGATGAATACGCGCGTGAAAAAACTGCTAAAAATATAATATGTATATAAATATCAATATCCAGGGCCGTATTCAGACAGATCATATGTCCGGGGCCCGATCCTATAAGCCTATTTTTAAGGGGCCGGGCCTACAAAAAAAAAAAATTATATTATTATAAATGATAAAAAATCAATTATTAATAATATAAATAATTGTAATAATTATTTGTTTTTCTATTAATTTGATTATAATAGATTGTAATAAAATATTATGCCGGATTCCCATGACTCGTGGATTATTATACTCGACGAATATTCACTATTTTTGGTCTTGAAATTTCCTTCGACTCGTGTCGTCATCATGCAAATATTAAAAAAAGAAGGAATATCGATTATTCTTACGAGCACTTGTTTCGTTCCTATGACGTATGAAAGAACTTAGGACTATATAATCGACCACCTGATATGAGTTATAAATTTTAAGTTTTTTTTTTTTTATTATTATGTATATAATAGTTGCATATGTTAATATTAGTTATTATACTTAATATTTATGTTTTAAAGTACCTACCTATTTTATTTTCTCTGAGAAATGTGTGACAACAAAATAAAATATAATTTTATTATTTTTAATTTGTTTTAATATTGTAATATTTAAAAAATACGGTTATAGTTTTTAGTTTAGTTCTCCCGGAGCCTAGTAAAGCTGAATGTGGCCTTGTCAATATCCAAAACTGGAACACCGAACTGGATATCAGGATTGAAATCGCGATGGTCAACAACAGAATAACATATTTTATCTATATATGCCGTACTTATTAGTTATTATATATATTATATATATAATAATATACATAAGTATAATATATTTTCTACATTTTTACGGTTTGGTTGACGTAAAGATTTAATTTTTTTTTTCGTGATCTTAAAAATAAAATACGTGTTCGTCTCGTTTAGTATACGAGTATATATTATATATGTATCGGTTTAATAATATTATCATGTTAAATTATATATAACGTATAATAAACGTATAGGCGTAACCATAATTAAGGTTACACGCGAATTGTAAGTTTTGGCGTAAAACCGAAATTCAAATTACGTGTTACGCGTTTCTTTTGTTTTGCTCGAAAAAACGAAAATAACATACCTAATATTATAATACGAAAATGACAAGCGCCAAGCTCCAAGCACGTATTTTATTATAAATATAATAAGAAAAAATGCCTAACCTGAAAAATATTATAAACTAAACAGTGAACAGACTTAAAACGTACGCGAGAAATAATATCGAGGAATAATTCGAAATAATAACGCAAGCACATTATATAAATATAATATATATATTATATATAAATAACACGTTCGCGGTATTGAAAGAGCATATGTCATCGATGATAAAATAGATTTTTAATATATATACGTATATTTTGTTGTCCGAATAATCTGTTATCATTTTTGGAGGTCTGTTGTATAGAAATGCCAAAGACACTATATAATACGGCAATAAATATTTGCAAACCGCCAAAACTATATCCCGCCGAAATTTTCGACGGACTCTTGTGCTCGTTTCGAAATAGTACCTAATTATTTTGTGATTTTTTTTTTCGATATAGGATTATAGACACGAGCGCGCAATTTTTTCATTACGCGTAGAAATTTAAATTGATATTTTAATGAAAAATTTGCCTGGCATAATATTATTATATATAAGCCGCATAGCCGAGTATATTAACCGCGACCGTGTTTATAATAATGGCGCGTGCTGCAAGGAAATTATATATCATTATATTAAAATAAATGTATACGACCGTACTTTCTGCACGAGATCCACACGCGCGAAGCTGCAGCTCGCGAGGTCACGGGAGCGCAAACGAATCGAGAGGGTGTTTGATATATACGCATAAGCGCGTGCGACGGACGAACGGGCTCGAGGAAAAATTAAATAAAAATAATGATAAATACACGAGAAAGTACGTCATAAAACACGACTTTATAATAACGTTATGATTTATATATATATATAATATAACGTATAATAAATTGTAAAACAGATCTGGCGCGTTGTTGTATATTATACAAATTTAAAATAGTGATAAAAAAAAAAAAAAAAAAAAATTTAAATCGAATTAAAAGGCAAACGTCCGAGGCAAAACGCAAAACGCAAAACGGCGAAATCCGGCGGAAACAATGTCATCCACGTGCGCCGCGCATTTAATATGAATTTAGGTCAGCCACGCGATCCCTCGCGCAATTTCAACGGTCATCGCTAATGAGTTTGACACAGTTCCGCACCGATTGAATGTATAATATAATAACAATATTTAAATGTCTGTAACGCGTGTACTTAGGTAAAACGGAAAAATAATAATGATATCGTATACTTGTATAAAAATAAAAAAAATAAATCTGACGAAAAAAAAAAATTTCAACGTAGAGTGGTTAATATAATAATTTTGGCATGGAAATTTTGGCATCTTTTTGTACGTAATATACCGTGTAATAAATACGATTTATTAATGGTCGGTGTATATTTACAAATTTGTATAAAAATACGACGAAAATCTAGTCGAAATGATAAGTAGGTAGGTATAGGAGGTATATACCTACGAGTGCATAATATAATATTTTAATGAGAAACGGAATGATTTTTTTCAACAATATATCCATAATTAAATTTCAACGAGAACTGATCGTTTTCAATACGGTTCATACGGATATATCCTCAGGGCCGTATTTAGGGGGGTGCAACGGGTACAATTGTACCGGGCGGCAAATTTTTAGGGGCGGCAAATTTTTAGAGGCGGCTATAGTATATAAATACTCCAACATATCTCCTAAAATACGCTTATTCTTGAAACAGTAGTATATGAATAATCGTACATTTTCTTAGAAAATGATTATTCATATACGAACGCCGTTCTACTGGTTTAAGAATATGCCCATGGGGCAGGGGCGTCCCTGGCCCACGTTTTAGGGAGGGGCGATTTTGAAATAAAACTTTTTATTGAAAAAATTCATGTTTATTTTTATTAATAAATTGCATAACATATATCTAAAGTAAAATTTTTTTTAAAAAAAACACTATTTAAAATTACTACAAATAAGAAATAATATTAAAAAAAATGAAAATACAACACATACTAATTGTTTAAACATCACTTGCATTTTATATTTATATTATCGTAATTTGTAAATCACATTATATCTCAAATTTGTAATAAATATAAAATATGTACGAGACGACACTACAACAGTATATAGATGCACATACAATGAACATTTACATAGTAGATATAAATAATTTGGTATTTCACTATTTCAGCTGATATACTCGTACAGTCGTACTATAAAAAATTAATGTATGTATTTGTAAAGAAATATTATTAAAAATAATAATATTAAGAACAATTTCATGTATTAATAATTATATGAATATCATTAAAAAAAAATCCAGGGGGTGGCGATCGCCTCGTCGCCCCCCTAAAATACGGCCTTGCCATGGGTGGGGGTGAACAATTTAATTTGTACCGGGCGCCAAAATCTTAAATACGGCCCTGTATATCCTATGTAGTATTATCCTGTCCACACATAAATGACAACACGCCAATCGGCGGACAAATTTTATACGAATTTTACGTTTACGTGCGGGAATTAAAATTTTTTTAAAAAATTATAATAATACACTCGATTGATTAATATATCATACAGTTTGTAAGGATAAAATAACCATAACGCGTATTATTATATTTTTTACGCAAACTCGGGTTTATTTGGGAGGCGTCCCAGATCTGGTTGTAAAATATCTGCGAGAAATTGAAATTTTTGAAGCCATTTCCGTAAATAACAAAAAAAAAGTAACTTAATATTTTTGAGTTTATAATCAAATTTGAAAATACCCTGCAGTTTATAGAGCCCAAATGATAATTTTAACGGGGCGTGTTCCTATAATGCTAATTAAAATGAAGTTGCCGATTTTTAGGAATACATTTATATTTGAATTTATTGAAAATAAAATGGTATTTTTGACGTCATTGTTTATGATGGATTTCAAAATTTATATTATCAATATTATTGATAAGTTTTACCTTGACAGTAATATTTGATTATTATTTGAAAAAAATATACCGATATACTACTAATAATGAATTATCATTAAAATATATTTCGGATGCCGCGATAATAAAGTATAGGTAATTATTACAAATTATGACGTCACTGAAATGAAAAAATCCTAAGAATATCATTTTTTTTTTCAAATTAGGCGCCATAAAAATATTATCATACTGCATAGGCGCCCGTAGAAAATTTATTAGGGGAGGGGCATAATAAAATTAAACGCCAAAATATACTTAATAAAAATTTTGAAGAATTATGAATACCTGCATTAATTCATAAAGAATATATTATTATAGTTCTTTTTTCTTCGTTGATATTAAATTTGTAAACCTATACTAGACAAAAAAATCGATAAAATATTTATATAATCATTATTAATTATTAATAAAACACAAAATTTTCCAAAATTATATTTAAAATTTTAAAGTCCAAGGGTGCAAATGTTCCCCCCCTCCGGACGCCCATGTCATACTGCAAATGTACTCTATAATAATATATGAACAGGTCATGTACAGGGTAGATAATAATAATATTATATTTTTTATAGTGGCCGTTATCTAACTAATAATTTAAAATAAAAAAATAAAAAAATGGTATTAAAAAATCTTGACTTTTCGTGGAGATATATTTACTATAACACGATAATAAATATAGATCTGGGAGTCTGGAACATTCTATATATTATGTACCGCAAAGAAAATAAATATTTGTGTAATTTATTATACACAACGATACAATAACAAATGAAGGAAAAAACCATTTTCCGAGTTACTCTCCGTGGAAATTGACAAGTTTAATCGCATAGCGTAATGTATACGAAAATCGCGAACGGACGCGCGTTTCCGAGAAGTTAATAGCGGATCTCCGGTTAAATAATAATAATAATAATAATAATAATAATAATAATAATAATAATAA
>JAIUCT010000016.1:5594761-5605418 GCA_021307375.1 Tetraneura akinire | reverse complement strand
ACCTATTATTATTATTATTATTATTATTATTATTATTATTATTATTATTATTATTATTATTATTATTATTATTATGTACGCGTAAAAGGTTTTATTAATTTTATATCGATATAATACGATATAAAATCGTAAAATATAAATATTTGTATTAAATATATTAATATATTTTTTATTAATTTTATTAATATTATATCGAAAATTAAATAAATAGCGAGTATAATATTATACACTGCAATGACCTCATCGTCGAACTTACGCGACTTCTTTTATATAATATTATATAGGTACATATTGTTGTTGTTTACTATACATAGGTACATAATATTATTATATTATTATACGCACGCAGCCATATGTAATTATAATATTATTATATTATTTTTTTGTGTGTATAATATTTTAATTTTATTATATTATGCGTATTATAAATACGTACCTACCTATATCGCACGGCTATAAATAATTTATTACCTATATCAATATATTAAACGCCAAATCCGTATATATTTCATTTTATGTTATGTACGCATCATATTATACGATTAATATATTTATATAAAAAATAATCCGTTGGATAATAAATAATTTAATAAGGTGCGTGTATGTATAATACAGTATAATATTATAAATAAAAATGATTATAAAAATCAATTATTTTTCGATAAATCAACAACGACGCGAGTATTTTTTATTTTATATGATGTTGTCATGTATATAAATTTATATATAAAAAAAAAAAATGTAAGTATAAAAATAAAATTAATTCAATAAAAATAGCGAAATAATGTAACAAAAAGTCAAAAATTATGATTATATAATATGAGCATATATAATTATATATGTCTATATTCTATAATTATTTATTTATTGATTTATTATTAAAATCACGGACATAATGTCCAATAATTACAAATGATTATTTTATTATATGTAGTAGTAGGTATATATAGTACAGAAAAAAAAAAGAAACAAATGAGATCAAAATTATAATAACTTAATATTAAAAACGATTGGAACGACAAAATTTAAAAAAATTTACGAAAACAATATATCTAAATTACGCGGTTAAGTTATTACCGCGGTATATGAGGATAAGGATAACATAGAGTTTTGTGAATAAAATGGAACATGAATACATGATACATGAAACACATTCGTGTGGCGAGTGTTTCGTATTTGAATACGAAATTAATATGTTTATTGATTTGACTTAACAAAAATGAATTTAACAATTCATTGTTAATAATTTCTTTAACAATTTTTTTAAAAAGAAATAATAAAAATCAAATATTTTATCTTGTAGAGATTTTAAATTAAAATGTTAACCCATTCGGTCCCAGAATTTTTTGTTTGTTTTAATTTTAAATATTTTTTTTTATGTTTAAATAGTTTTAAATAACTTACTTATGAAGTTTTAGAGCAAAATAATTATATTTGACCGTGTTTTATTCAATTTTAAGCAATCTAGCTACTTCTACAAATAGCTAGATTGGGTGACAAAGGATTAAAAATAAAATTATATTCGATGTATATAGGTATATCAAAAATTAATAACAGTACTTTTTTTATATAAATCCTTTTTAATTTATTAACAAATTAATTAGATTATTATTTATAATATATTAGGTAAATCAAAATCAAACTGTCCATCGTCGCCTTTAGAAAAATCAGATAAATTCGATTTATATCCATCATTTAAAAGTTGTATTATATCGTTTTTTTTTTAAACTTTTTTCGTCATACACTCATACTTATATATTATTACAAACTAAATAAATTTTAAATAAAAATCAACAAACTTTAAAAATAAATACTACACTTAAATGGTTAAATCACATTAAATAACACGATTTATTTAAATTAAATTTATAATAATGACACACCAATGCTGCTCAAACTACTCGTAAAAGTAGGTGATAAGTCTCATTTTATTTAGCGGTAAAATTAATGATAAAATAATTATAAGTTAACAATGATGGTTAGAAAGCTAAATAAACATGTTTACTCATGGGAAAAAATCCCATATTTTTAGTATCATCAATATAATATTTAACACAAAAACGTGAACACAACGAAAAAACCATATCGTCAAAAATTTTATCATTCAATTTTTTGAAAAAAAGTGTAAATAATTCAAAAATTCTCTAGACTTATATTAATATTTTATAATGAAATACCTAACATATATTAAGGATTTATATCATATATGATATATCATTAAAAACAATACAGTGAAAATTGTATTAAATAAAATAATTTAAAAGTTGCCTACTCGTATGAGTAGTCCAGGACCGAAAGGGTTGTATATGAAAATAATATTGCACATAGACACGTAGTTATTTAATTTTAATAAACTATTGATTGACAAACAAATTTTTAGTAGATATAAATATCAAAGTACCTATATATAAATGGGATAAATTAATTTTTTTAAAAAACCGAGCACAGCAGATTTAGAATAAGGTTAATAATAAATTATTTCGATATACGAATAATTATTCTGCCGGAAACAGTCTTAGCTTTATAAAATTAAAGTTATAACTTATAACTACCCATACATTTTTCGAGCCTCTAAATTTTTTTTTTTTAAATCAACATAAAAATATTAAATTACATTTTTTTTTATCATAATATTATTATTTTAACTATATTATAATTTTTTTTATTTTAGCACCCCTGTTAAAATTTTCTGGATCCGCTTGTGACTGTATTAATAATTTACCTTAAAAAAGGTTAAATTTAATTAATTTAATTAATTAAATTAAATTAGTATATTTTATTTTTATTAGCTTTTAATTTTAATATTAAAAACAATATTATATAATAACTTATTATATAAGTTTTAATAGTATTTATTATTAATAAGTACCTACTATTAAAAATCATAATATAAAATAAATATGATTATGAAAATACATATGTCTTCTTACATAATGTTTAATATAACATTTATATAATATTAAATTTACAATAATAAATTATGACGATGAAAATATAAATAATTTATCTAATAATATTATATTTCTCTTTTAGTTTTATTGAATTCGTGCATATAAATTGCCTATACGACAACTCCTTGATTTAAACTTTCTAATGTACTTTTATTAGTACCTTAATTATTAACTTATATTGACTAATATAGTAATATTGTATTGTATTTGTAGTAGTGTATTATTATAAATTTATAACGTATAGTTTTAAGTTTACAGCTAAATTGGAAATATTAATAATTAATAATATTATATATTTATAGTTTATACTTATAAATTATAGTGATATTTTAATTATACTAATTCACGATTTTAGTTAGATAATTATGTTATTTTAATTGAAAAATTAGCCATTAGTCATGTATATATATATATATTTTTTATTTTTTTCAAACAATTATATAAAATAGGTTCTTAATTGAATATAGCTTAGGTATACCTATGATAAATTGATAATGTATCTCTAATAATCAATAACAATCAAAATTATATATTCGCCCGATCTAATAAAATATTACGTGAATGATAAATCGTTATTACAAGCAAAGGTAAAAATTTAATATATACCCACAGGTCACAAGTAAAAAAATTGACAAAATTTAACGACGATCTTATTACTGATGACTATATGAATATGAGTATGAGTAGCACCATAATGTATGTATAAAGGCGAGTAATATAAATTGCATCAATTATAATATACGGGTTAGGTTAAACAAAGCATAAAAGTATTATAACTTATAAATATTTAATAAACGAATATTTGCGTATGTTTTCGAAAAGTCAAACGTTATATAATGTCGATTAATATTCTTATACGATAATGACCAAATATAATATTATGATCTATGGAAATATATTTGTTGGTATTACCACAGATAAAACATGGGGTTTTATGTTATCTGTGGTATTACAATATGCATATTATAATAACGTGAACAGGTGAATAACGAACGGAAAAGATCTGAAAGGCGTCGCGACGCGACCAGAAACGAACCGCCACTAACATCTAGTTGTTCATATGGTACGTTTTTTATTTATTTGTGTTTAATCATGGCTATACAGGAAAGTGCAAAAATTGCGTGTGAAAATAAAATGTAATAATTTATTTAATTAATAAATTATAGGAAATTTTATTATTTCACTCGTATAAAAATCGAAACAAATATGTGTATATACGATAGAAACTTCACATTTGGTGGGTGTTTCATGACTAAACCGGTCGTGTTCACTCCCGGTGGAGCACGATTGAGCACACTCTGTGTATAACAATGACTTTTGCGCGTAATAATAATATAAATAAAAAATAAAATAAATTCGTAATTTATGTAATAATAAAAGAAAAAAAATTAAATATAATAAAATTAAAAATTAATTATTAAAATTTCCATTGGTTAGTTAAAAAATACAAAGGTCTCGGGTTATAGGTTACACGAAAGCACAGCCTATCCGCACCAGTATCCGTTCAATGGGGTAGGTATAAGGTAGGTATGCTTTAGTCCCTTGGGGCGTAGTCCCATCCCCACGAAAAGTGCCACAAAGCGGCGCTTGAGGAAGTGAGCGAAGCCGGTAGGCGTAGCGAGCGTTCCTTCCACTTGAAAAGAACTGCGATTTTTTTTTTTTTGTATCTTAAGTATACCAATTAAATAATCAAAATTGATTTATTATGTAGGAAAAATGCACAAAAAAATTTATCCTGGACGCAATTATTTACATATACCCAAAAAATACTCGGGCCGCAATTTACATACACCCAAAAAAAACTCGGGCCGCAATTTAAATACACCCAAAAAAAACCCGGGCCGCAATTTACATCAAAAAGGTACTTTTGGACGTAACTTACATTCACTCATGTATGTAACAATGTAACATAATATATATAGTGTTAAAATACCTGGATAAAAATTGTACTATACGAGTATATCTTTTCGAAACGAAAGAAGTTTGGCAACGTTTTGAATATTTAAAAATATTGAACGTGCTCAATCATGACATCAAAAAGCAGGTAAAAAAGGGTACCGTGCTTAATCGTGTTGTAGCCGTTCACTCCAAAATGCCGGATTAATCACGACCTAGGTATATTTTTTTGGTCGTTGATGACTCCCACTAACACGACTACCAGTTCACACCAGGTAGTGATCACGATTCACGACTAATAGTAGTATTCTCGTCCTGTTTACGACTCCGTGCAAACTTGGCTTTAATAATATTAATATTGTTGGGTATTGCGAGTTTATAAATTAAATTTATGCTGTTGACAATGGAACCAGATGACTGGCGGTTTTTAATGTTATCATCAATGCGATCAATATAGAAATAGCGTAGTATATTAAATGCAATATATTGCAGTTATTGCAATCTAATTAGTAATTAGTAATTACTAATCAGTAATTATCACTATCCTATAAAGTATATAGATTTAACTTTATTTCTGGTGAAATGGATTACATATTTGAAGTAATATATAAGTAATTAGTAATTACTAATTAGATACTCTGTTCTCATATTGTTATACTACATTATTACCCATCCGCCACTGCACCACTGGCCACTACCCAACAACCACGATACCACTAAACAAAAAATTGGTTAGGCGGTTGCCCGACCAATACCCCGTGTTCGGCGTCACTGCTTTTACATTATTGTTTTAATAATTTATTATATTATGATGCTGGCTATAATATTTCATTACACGTACAAATATTATGCTGGCTTATAAATATGTTAAAACAGACGATTCGTCACTATGGAAAGTAATGCGATCAATATGTTTT
Organism: Tetraneura akinire; assembly: GCA_021307375.1. Classification (NCBI taxonomy): domain Eukaryota; kingdom Metazoa; phylum Arthropoda; class Insecta; order Hemiptera; family Aphididae; genus Tetraneura; species Tetraneura akinire. The sequence continues at coordinate 5,599,654 of JAIUCT010000016.1, read as the reverse complement.
TCGAATATTTCATTAGGCCGTGGGAAACCGTCGGTCTTTAAACACCTCCGGTAAGAAATACGAACATTGCGAACAAATATTTGAAAAACCGTTTAAAAAGTGCAATCGAATCAATTAAACATCAACGGACTACATTTAAATAATTTGTTCATACTACGTAAATCGAATACGATCATTACAGTAAAATATATAAACTTAATAATATAAAATATTATTACATATACGTATAAGGGCAAAAATTACAAAATGGCAAATAATCGTAATATGAAAGTTCGTATTCATCACAATGATTTTTTATAATTTTAATATTATTTATTTAAATAAATTTTTAATTATTTATTATAATTATAGGCCATTGATAATTATCAAGAAGTTAATGACAATGGAAGTGGCAGGATCCATGATAAAAATACAATGTAAGAATATGAAACATAAATATATATTTATCTATATTATACTATAAAAAAAAATAGTCGATTAATATAATAATTCATATTTTTATACCGTAAACAGTTGTTGCCATTATAATACAAAACCGCTAAATATATTCAAAAAAATTTTCAAAAATTGTCATTTTTGTAATAAGTTGGGTGGATTTATAAAGACTGTGGTGAAGTGCAAAGGTGAGACATAACATATCACATAATATGATTAGATAATTAATATTATTTATGAAATTTTTTTATATTTAGTATCGTTTTCATTAAAATATCAGAAATTAGATATGGATCATTATACCTACTTATATTTTTATATAATATATTAATATATGTATATTGTAAATTTGTAACATATTTCATGTTATTTATTAACATACAATTTATAAATTATAATATAACAGAAATATAAAAATGATTAACAAAACACTTAGTAAATATAGAAAAATAGATAATAGACAAGAAAAGTCTAGTGATAAGTAAAAAACAATAAAGAAATTAGTTTGAATCATTCATTAAGTATATCACAAAATATAACTATGTTAAAGTACAATTCAAATATAAATATTTTTTCTACATACAAAATGTAAAAAAATATTTTCTTGTTGATATTTATTACTTTAGCAACCGCAGAATTTTTTAGTGTATGAATGATGATAAATTATTTTGATATATACCTATTTTTAGAGCATTTACGTGGCAACCTTCACATAAATAATTTAAAATAAATGGTTAGAAATAAATGGTTACAAATAAATAGACTATACGATAAATGTCGTTAAAATTAATGAATAATGATAAATTTTATTAATACAATAAAATTTAAAAATGTATTATCAGTAGGACTAGGAAGTTGATACATTATGCATTTTTTTTTTTTTTTTTTTTTTTAACTTTTTAGACGATGCTCTATTGGCCACAAATGTGTTTCATTAGCATCTGAATTTAAACAACTAATTTTTATTTTGCATATTTTTTTGCATTTTTTTGATGTTTATTACTTTTTAAATCATTTTTTGACATTTTTAAGTCATTTTCCCACATTTTTAGTCATTTTTAGTGATTTTACACTAGTTCACTTCTTATCGTTTCTTGTCGACCATTACGCCGATAACTAAAAACTTGGAAATTACCACAGACTAAGATTATCTATAGTAATTAGACTATAGAATCTATAGTCTAATTAATTAAATAATGTCTATAATATAAAATCTATACTATAGATTAGACCGATTTTATATTATAGACATTATTTATCATTGTGTCATATTTAAATATTTTGAGCAATTTGTAAGCTTTGGTAAATTTATATCGAATTTTAAATTAAAATAGAGTAAAATATTTTTAAAAAATCAATTTTTAAGGACATTTTTTGTCATTTTTATATTTTATGTCATATTTGCATTTTTTTTTAGGCCATTTTTTGATGTTTTTAAAGTCATCAACTTCCGAGCCCTAATTATCAGTATTGTCATTGTGCAGTAAACATCAATGTCAATCATAGGTTTATTAGTTTATTACTTATTAAATAAGGATATTATTAAGATCAAAATGATACAAAAAAAAAAAAAAAAAATAAAACATATTATATTATTTCGTTAATATTTCATTGGATGTAATATTAATATATTATATTTATATAATACAAAACTTAAAAAAGAATAGCTAATACAATTGTGAAGAGATACAGGTCAAAAGAAGAATGTTGAATTCTAATTAAAAGATGAATGCAATGAAAAATCATTACATCCGAAAACGATTATTGTATTCATTAAATTTTTATATTTATTAGTTTCTACTTTCAATATAATAAAAATGCCCATAAACCCCCTAAATGAGTCAACTAAATAGCCAAATCTGACAGTACTTCTCTCAGAATAATTTTACGATGAATAATTTATCAATCCATTCAAATTTTAATCAAAATTCAACACTAGTCTTTATACCTGCTTCCCATCCACAGTATAGGGATCCGCTCTTCTTTTTATCCTTTAAACAGCTATAAAATAAATTCGTAACTGTAATATACATAATTATTTGGAACTCTATTAATAATATGTATACAGGGCCGGTGATAGGGGGTGCATGGGGGGTGTTATCCCCCCCCCATGAACTGAATTTGGGTATTAGAGTCGGCAATAATTGAGTTGGGACCGAAGTAGGCAATTTAGTCAATTTAGTCAGAAAGCATAGATAATATATTTATTTTATTATCTATGTCAGAAATTCAGATTTTATTTAATAGCATATGTTTCCGGTAGGAAAGTTGATGTAGTTGGTACTTTATTTAGGTCATTTTTCGAATTTCTCAAAATTGACCCTAAGCGGTAAAAAAAACGACGAAAAAACGGCATTTTTCACGAAAAATGAAATTTTGACGAATTCAATTTCTATATTTCTCGTTAACTCGAACAATTTTTAAGATAGAGACTTGGATAGAGATAAGATAGAGAATTTTTTTGGGGTGTTCACATAGCTATTACATATATGTGGTATAATTTTGGAACCATTACGTTCATTTTTCTACAAAATATTGGACATTGAATATTTTGTAAAAATCTCCATTTTACGTATATAATGTTTGATAAAATTGGGAATTTTTGGTATTAAAGTCTAAAAATATTACTGAAGTATATATACATATTATTTAACATCATATCAAAATATTAGAAAAATCTCCAGTCTCAATTTTTTCTTATAGCCGTTTTAAATTGATTGGTTTAGTAAAACAAGAATCTTAGAATCCATACGTATAAATAAATATTCTGAAAACACTTCTACTACCCGAAATAATGCTTCGATTTTCACGAGTTTCAGGTGTAAAAGTGGATGTAGTTGGTACTTTATTTTTGTCATTTTTCGAATTTCTCAATATTGACCCTAAGCGGTAGAAAAAACGACGAAAAAACGGCATTTTTCACGAAAACTGAAATTTTGAGGAATTCGATTTCAATATTTCATATACCTATGTGTGATAACATTTTGGAACCGTTACGTTAATTATTATTTTATACAAAATATAGGACATTGAATATTTCGTAATATTCTCGTTTTATATATATAATGTTTGATAAAATTGTCAATTTTGGGAATTAAAAATAGGTCATACATATTACTTGACACCATACCAAAATATTAGAAAAATCCCTAGTATAATATGCCTATAATATATATATATATCCCTATAATATGAAAAAAATGACGAAAATACGGCATTATCTGACTGAATTTCGCTCAAAATCATTTTTCTAAAGCAATTGTAATGGTATATCATTGCATTCAAATTCTAATTAAAATTAAACACTATGATTTTCACACCTATATCCTTGCGGCAGGAGTATCAGCTCGTCTTTTATATCTGTTGTGTTTATTAATGACTTCTTGTATTGATATCTTATTATCTTAACAAGTGAAAATTACTGAGATGTCTAAAAGTAGAAAAAGAAAAAAACAAAAGCTAAGCGTTTAACTTGCGGTAATGTATTTGTTGATGATTATATGAAGAGACATGAAATTAAAGAACATGCGCATTGATTAAATATTTAATAGTAGGTATATTTGATCAATGACATGCCGGTAGAAAAGTTTCGTTCAAGCATTTTGGAGCACCCGAAAATTTATTTTAATAACACATTTGTGAAAATTTTTGTGATAAATAAATGATTTAAATATTGGATACACTTAGTGCCACAAAACTAAAAAAAACTGCATAAATGCACAATATAACTATAAGAGCGGTTATAATTAGTCGGCAAAATTGGAAAAAATACATTTAATTTTTTGCTTATTTACCTACACGTTTTTAAACAGTATTAAAAGTATTTGTGGTCGGCATATTTCTACAATTACACCCCCCCCCCCACACTAATATTTCTTAGCGCCGGCCCTGTATGTATATTGTACGCATAAACTATAAATTTCAATAAAATTTTCGAAATAATTAAAAAAAATTGACTTTTTTATTTATCAGTATTATAAAAGTGATTGACATATTACTATATTAAGAAGAGTACATATATGAATTCTTAAAAAATCGATTATACAAGAAATTTATTTAAACAGCTATAAAAAAAATTTGAGACTTGGGATAATAATAATAATAATAATAATAATAATAATAATAATAATAATAATAATAATAATTCCTTCAGTGTAAGTATAGCTAATTAATTTTTTTGTTTTATCTTTACTCTTATTAACGAACAATCAGAATGTGGAATAATTACTCATAAGAAATGCATGTTAAAAGAAATTGAAAATAAGGGATATAATTATAATCTCAACATGAAGGAAGAATTTACGCAAATTGATATTGATGAGCAGGACAGGCAAGTCAACCTACACGATTTATTAATTATTATTATTATTAGCATATGGCTAAACGATTTAATAAGAAGACATGATGATAATAACAAAGATGTGGAAGAAGTTTGTAGTTTGGACAAAGACGAGGAAA